>CAUYRT010037285.1:0-119694 GCA_963574885.1 Lepilemur ruficaudatus
TATTTAAAATTCTGTAATGGTGCTTTCAGTGTCAATGTAGCATGTGAAAGGCTTTGTACAGACAGGTAAAATTTCCATTTCTCCGTGGTGAACTGTGATAACACTTCTTCATCTTTAACTTGAAATCAAAAAAACTATCAGATTTTATTTTTTTATAATTTAAGGAAGGTTTTTAATTTAAGGGCACAAGACTTCTAAATTGGCTTCTACAGATACAGTGCTGTCAGTAGTTTGAAGTTTTATAGCTAAAATTATGTTTGTGTATATAACTGTTAACCTGTAAATTGTAATAAGCATTTGCAATTATTAAATGGTAAAAAAAAAAAAAAAAAAAAGAATAATTTGACAATGAGTTTCAACCGGCTCTGTCCTAAGGTCAAAAAGAACCATAAATAAATATTTGTGGTGAGCATTTATATTGTCAGTATGAACTTTTAATGTATTTTTTTCTTAAAAAATGTTTTGTTCCTATAGTCATGAAAAGACCTGTGCAAAATGACACCCCACTACAAAGAGTGCCCCCAGTGCCCAGGCTCTGGTCTCAAAATACTTTTCTCACTAATACAAAACATCTGCTCCTTGGAGAAATTCTGCTTCCAGATCTAGCACAAGAAATGTACAAGATGAGCGTGGGACAGGCAGGAGAGTGACAGTCACCAAGACACCTGGGTTACATCAGAAGGACTCAGGGGCCAGCCTGAAAGACTTCCACTGGCCAAAGACGGGACAAACTGAGCATAGAAAGAATACTCTCTGCCACTGATTGAAACACATCGATCACATTAAAATCCGTGTGTTCATAATAATATTTTTAAAAATATTGGTGACCTCTGAAGAACGCTAGGGAAGTAACTGATTATTTTGAAAACTGCAAAATAAAGAAAAATAATTTTTTAATTAAAAATTTTAAATTTTTTAAAATGTATTGCCACAAATGATATTGATATGGAAAAGAAAATGAACTTTGATCCTTACTTTATACCACAGAAAAGTGAATTCTAGATTAAATAAATGTATACATAAAAGTGGAAATCAAAACTTTAACAGGAAATAAAAAAGAATATACCTATACCTCAGTAATATGGATGATTTCTTAAATAAGACACCAAAAAGCACCAATCACAAAGACAACGTGAACTTTGGCTACAACCAAATTTTTAGTTTTTGTGTTAACTAAAGAAACCATAAAGTTTTGAAAAATAAGACATAAAGTTAGAGAAGGCATTGATCTGACCAGGGGTTAGTATCAGAACACAAAACACACGTTTAATCCTCTTCCTTAAGAGTCAAGCAACGCAATAGGAAAATCAGCAAAAGCCACACATATGCAATTCATAGAAAAGGAAATATGAATGATGAAGACACGGGAAAAGTTCCTTAACTTTTCTATTTATCAAGGAGGTGTCATGAAAGCAACTCAAAAGTACCACTTGACACCCAAAAGCTTGGCACTGTTTTTTTCAATGACAATACCAAGTGTTGGAGGGACCATGCACACACCATTGATGGATGTGTATTTTGGCACTCTGACAGCAACTAGTCATGGCAAAGACAAGCAAGCATCACTAATCAGTAACTCTGCTTCTCCAAGGTATGTTTTCTGGGGAAATGCTCACACACATACACAAGAAGAAATTAGTAAACATGTTAATGGTTTTTTTTTTGAGAGCAAAATAAATAGACACATAAATAAATAAGAGAAAACACCTAAGTGTTCATCAGAAGAGAAATAAATTATGCTATATTCAAAAAATGAAAAATTCAACACCTAAAATGAAAGAACTTGATTTATACGTATGTTGGTTTTGAAAAGCAAGTTGCAGAAGGGTAAGTACTGCATAGTACCCCACTAATGCATTTTAATGCCATACATTATCCAATGACATGTGCTCATGTAATAAATGTATCGAATTACAGAAGTGAAGGACACTCGCCCACATGTTAATATTCTCTGGGGAGGGGGAAGGGAAATAGGGGTTGCTGAAGGGTATAGAGCAGGCTTCAGTGATCTCTATCACATCCTGTGTAATCATAATTATGAAAATAAAAATCCAAAGCAAAAATGTCAAAATCTTAAATTTAGTTATTTCTACTTGATGGTCAGGAGTAATTGTTACATTACTCTTATGATTAACTCATTTATATTCGTGCTAAGTGCTCAATATGTTTTGTTACTGGACTCTTAGTGGCAAGTGTAAGAAATTCAACTGAGCCAGATTAGACAAAAAGGGATTGAAGGAAAGGTCGACAGTCCAAGCCCCAGGAAGGACAGATTTGGGACCGATCTCAGAAATGATCCTAAACCAAGACACGTGAATGCCACCAGGAATCTCCCACCAACCCTGGCGTTTGTGTCGTCCCATATACAATAGTACGACCATAATTCTACAACTTCTACTGTTATCACTGCTGCTGCGACTACTAGCAGCATTGGACACTTACAGAGTGCTTGCTGTGTGCACATCAATCATCTAAGCACTTAACTAACTGAATCCTCAGAATAATCCCATTTTATGGGTGAAGAAACTGAGGCACAAAGAGGTAGAATGACTTGCCCAACTCACACAGCCGGGAAGGAGCAAAACCAGGGATGAGCCCAGGCAGGTGTATTTCTTGCTGAACACTAGAACCGGATGTTCACTACCTTGTAGAACTCTTGAGTATCAAGTATTTTTAATATTTGTTTTTAACCACATACTTTCTGCTACCAGAGAAAGACAGCAGCTCTTTCTGGCCTCAGGTTTAAAAATCGAAGGGAAAGTCTATGATTAGGCCACGTGGGGTCAGGTGCTCCTCCCGGATCAACCGTCTGTTGCCTGGGAGCCGGGGAGGGGCCGAGGGAGCAGCATAAGGGTCATGGAACAAAATGGAAGTTTCTAAGAACCATGAAATTAGAAAGTACCAGAAAAAAAATAAAAGACTTAATTCCCCGAGGTTGCAGGGAACGGTGAGGAGGAGACCAATAGCAGATGTCCAGTCTGTTTTCACATGGCATTAAATACGGTGTCTGCTGTTTCTTACCCTTTTCTGTTTTATCTAAAACATGCACAAATGAGCATGTCTTGTTTTATAATCTAAAACATTAAGACTATGGCTCAGTGTTCTTTCGGCGGCAGCCGCGCCTCTGAATTCCTCTGCCTTGTTCGGCTCCGGGCACGTCGTGTTGGTGTATGAATGGCCTCAGTGTGTTCTACGCAGGCCCCGAGTTCCTTCCGAAGAGCTGAAATACTCTTTGTAAACATCCTATCGCGAAGAAAATAGGAAAGTTACCTAAAGGTCATGCTTCCATATTGTTTTCAGTGATTCATTAAATGTTCTAACTTCATTATTTTGGAATCAGGGTCAGAGAATAGAAAGAAACGGTGTGTTATAGCCACACAGACCTGGGCTCAAATCTTGGCTCTGACACTAAGGGCAATAATGTTGAACCGTTTTCCTTAACCTTCTTTCTCTCAAACTCATCATTTTTAAAATGGGGTAAGTAATAACAGCCCCATAGGATTGAGGGGAGGAGGGAAGAGTCTGGAAAAGAGAACATCAGAATGGTAAGAGTTTGGTCCAGGTGCTAAGGCAATCATAGATCTGTAGGAGAATTCGTTGTACAGAACACAAGTGCTCTTCCTGAAATTTGTCCTATAATTGGAGATGCATTTGTAGGCTGATCTTCCTCTTTATTCAAGGGGAGGGGTCACATCCCTCAGCTACGCTCTGGCAGTCCCGTGCTACAGGTCTTTGCCCCTGGAAAAGGAACCTTCCCATGGATCCTCACCTAGCATTCTTGCCAGAGGACATGTATTTTTCATCCCATGTTTCTGCTGAAAAATATTTTCCAGCTTGTCTAAAACTGGGGCCCAAGGAAGAGCCTCCTTTTATCTTTCTCAGCTAAGGTTAATCCCAAAGGGCATTTCCAATTTAAAAATTAGTATCTTGGATGCTAATTTCTTTCTACTACATCAGAGAGGCAGACTAGACAGAACAGCATCTCTTCAAGGAGGGTTCAGGAAGAGGGTGTCATCTCCGGAGTCCTGTGGGAATTGTTCGTACATGTGGTGGCCAAGGAGGGAAGCAGATCCCAAACCAGAAGGATCTGGATCCTTTGTCAGCTAGAAAGGGACAGTGAGAACACAAGCAGAATGCTTGACTCACCAGTAGGGGACATTCGCCTTTTAGGTATAGGAACAACTGTCCGTTTCAAAAACTTAACAGAAGTTCATGATTAGACTTGATCCTCAAACTGAGTCTTGGAGCAATCACGCGGCTATGCTGGAAGGGCCAATGAGAGTGAAGGAAGACAAGATTTAGAAGGTGCCATGGTGGTGGCAGTGGCGGTGATGGACGTCCAGGAGTTCTGGTGAGGACAGAGGGAAGTGAACCAACTTGAAAAACATCTAGGAGGCTTAATTCGTGGGGCTCAGAGATCATTTGGGGGTACATAGCAAGAAAAAGGAACACATCAAGCATGAGTGGTTGGACAAGTGACGGTGCCATTTGTAAAAAGGGCATCTAGCCCTGGTGGCAAGTCCCAGGGGGCAAGGAGCCCCAGGGATGGCTCTGAACACCTAAAGCAAATACCCCTGCCCCTGTGGCAATGGAATTCCCACACTCAATCAATACACTGACCCTTGTCTATAGACTCATCTCTTGTGAATTTTGTGTACATGAGACATCCCTACAAACTCCAGGCAAATTCATAAAATTAAGTCTGGGGAACAAAATATTAAGAGCTGGAATTACAGGAACCTCATTCTTGGGCTGCCCCCTCCGTGGATTTTGACACAGCTGCCCGCACATCTCCTTCTTCATGTCTCCGTTTAATTTCAACAAGGAGCTGAGAGTTTAAGTTTCGTAAATCACCACGAGAGAGGAGAAAGTGAGACGCTGAGGGCATCCAAAGAAGGGGAAGTGACCTGCCTTCGGGAGGACAGGGGACATGAGCTGAGGTCCAAAGACACACAGGATTTGGAGTTTCAGAGAAGATTGGCATCCACTTAATTTCAGAAGATGACAGTCAGCATCAGAGGATGAAAACTCTGAAACAAAAAATGGGAAAGTCTAAGTGCACAGCGCTTGGCAAACAGTAAGAACTCATTAAACAAGTCTTTGATCTGGGTCTGGATCTTAGCATCTCCTCCGTCAGGATATCATGCTCCTCCCCAGCTCACGTCCGCACTTGAACTTTCAGCCCGTAGTCTCATAGTTAACAGGTCATATTTTCTCAGCGCCGACGGAGATTTACCTTATATGGCCATTCGTTTTTCTTTCAAATCCAGTAGCTCTTCTTTGGAGAGGAAGGAATTAAGAGCCCACTGTGCATTGGGAGGAAAGTCTGTGTTTGCTCAGATTGGTCCAGAACAGAGGTAATGAGAGTGGGGAGAAGCAGAAAGAAAAGGAAAAAAAGCCACCACATTTATGGGCTGCTCAGTTTCCTCCTAAAGAAACTCCCTGGCGGTGTGTCTGGTGCATAATAAACCCTCAGCAAATTATTGTTGAATGAGTGAATGAATTATAATAACATCCAATCATTATAATAATCGCAGCTAATAGTTATGAAGGACTTGCCTTGTTGACATCACTGTACGCAATGATTTACATCCATCACTTCCTCTTCAATTTTCCCCATTTTATAGATGAGGGTTTAGGGAGCTTTCCTAATATCACACAACTAGTAAGAGATGAAACCAGGATGCAAACCCATAATTGCATTTATTTTAGTTTCACATTAATGCTGTTGCTACAAAATATTGTATGCCAGATGGTCATTCAACAGGCATTTATTGAGCATCTATTATGTGCCAGTCATATGCCAGATATTGAGGATAGAATGGTGAATCAGATTGGCATGGCCCCATTCATGAATCTTAAAGTGGAAGAAACAGAATAGTCAATGAAGCACTAAACTATCTATAACCAATGTGTCAGCTGTTGATAGGGTGGTCAGGAAAGGCATCCCTGAAGAGGGAACATTTAAGCTGAGACCTGAAAGTTAAGAAGCATGTCCAAGAGGAAAGGGGATCTGTTATATCCCTAAGGAAAACAATAAAATAGTAAGCATTTCCACAGTAATCTTTAATTTCCCAAGCATTTCTGCATGCATTATTTCATTTCACCTCACTGGGACAAGCCTTTGGAAACTATTCTGCTTTGGGGTCCTTTCCATGGATTGTCCTCAGTTATTTGTTCACATCCCCCATCGCTATTTTGTTAGTAGCTTGGTTAATAATTGCAGGTCATCAGTAAGTCTGGCTTAAAGGTCAACTAACCCTGAGAGAAAGAAAATCCTCCAATTAGTTAAGAATCAGTGAAGGGTGATGCCCAGAGCCAGGGTGAGGAGTAGCAAAAAAAAAAAAAAAAAAATCTAAGGGAGAGCTCCCCCGACCATTGTCCACAAAGCAACCGGTGGCTCTGTAGGGAAAGCCAAACTTGGCCTGCCTAATGAGCCCTGAAACCTTGAGCAAACAAATTCAGAGTCCAAATTAGGGGAAAACAGAGGGCAACAAAGAAGGGGTCATTAAACATGTTGGTTGGACATTGACCCTCTCCCTTGTGTAGGAGTTCAGAGAGCCTGGTGAGCCATCACAGGGGAGGTGCAGTCAGAATGGGCTGGGACAGGCACCTCCTCGAGGAGACCTGCCCCAAACTCCCTTCCTATTCTTTTTCCATTTAATTCCTGACTCTCTCATCCTTCCTTCCACATTGGACTGCCAAAGCAGTTTCTCTAAGAAGACTCAGAGATCACCAGTGCATGCAGCGTGGACTGCCACTATGAACAGGGCAGTGAATGCTAATCCATCATGACACCCTTTTCTCCGAGCCTACTGGCAACCACCAAATCCCTCTCAATGCAACTCTACAGGCAGTACTATTACGCAATAGGAATCAGAGCACCATAAGACATCCATATGGCATTCTGTGTTCTAAACCCTTTTAATATCACCATCTCTCGTGTCGAATGACCACATAGCTCTCTATATCGGCTAAGGCACTTGAGATTATCCATCATAGTAATAACGACCATTTAGTGCTACACACCAGAGTGTGTGTTAATTCTCTACAGACTCTGCCACCTCATCCCCATCGCAAACCCATGGAGTGAGAGATAACATTAGCCATGTTTTACAAATAAGGGGGAAACAGGCTCGAAGAGGGCAAGTAATTTACAAAGACTCGGCACCGGTAAGAAACTGAGCCAGAAGACAAACCAAGACACGGACTGATTCCACACCTAGGGCACGTTAGAGCACACCACGGCGTGATTAACTATTTGACAGACCGACATGGGGCACTTAAGAATAAAAACTTCACCAAGTTCTATCAACACAGACCAAATGCTTACCAATAACCAGCCCTGTCCTACACGTGTTCTCGTTTCTAAACTCAGACTCACAGCAACAAGATCCACAACAACGATGGAGACAGACGCCCTTCCTTGTTTGACACATTCTAAGAAGTAAAGCCCCTTTACAAAGTCCCCAAGCCAACAAGCTGGAAAGTGATCCAAAGTCTGCTAAGGTCAATTTAGGTCTTAACATGAGACTGGAGAACAGCTGGGTGTCGCCTTTCCTTCCCCTATTCACACAGCAAATGGTTCCTGGCTGCTCAGTGTGTACCAAGTCCTGTGCTGCAATGAGGAACCCTATCACGCATGTCCCCGGAGTTTACAAGCTAATAGAGGATATAGGCGTTAAATAAATAAGTATATAGAAGATCACTTGTTTATAGTTGTCAGCACTCAGGGCCCTGAGAGAATAAAACAGTGAACAGTTTAATTTTGAATGTGGGTGGGATGAGGTCAGAAAAGTCTTCAGATGGGCCTCAAAGGACAGGGCTGGTTAAGCATCTTCAGGGGACTCCTGGGCTGCCAAGGTTTGTGTGAATGAATGAGGCACCACGTTACTGTGGGAGGTTGTTGAAAAACAAAAGATGACTCAGAAAGTTGGTTTCCAACTTGGTCAAGAACTTGCATCAGAACCTGGGACCCTGGAGAGTGGTGGTTGTTGAACCATCCATTCCTCAGGCCCCACTCAGTTGGATCTTGGCCAAAGGAAAGAGCATCCTCCAAGATAATTACTGCATCCCGCAGTTTTGGGATCCGCCCCCCAGCCTTGGCTTTCCTTCTGTCCTCTGTGCATTAAGGTAAACACACCCTCTGCCACATTTTCCCAAAACACCTGACATATGTCTGCCACCTGCAGCAACAGGTAAACTGAAAACAGGTAGAGACTAATAGAACTTAAGAATTTGCCAAATGACAACATTTTTTAGTGGAGTCTATGGATTATTTAAGTCCTAAGAAATACTTTCTAGCATTTTTCCCCTAGGAAAAAATAATGACCTCTTTAATACTTGATTCTCAACCCTGAGATGAAATGCTTGCAATTGAACCCTCCCTTCTCCAGATTTGGGCCTCACAAATAGAGTCCAGCATTTTGTGTTTTATGACTAGAAAACAACCATTTTAGGACCCAAGTAAATTTGGTGGATAAATCAGTGAAGAGTCTTGCAGGGGAAGAGCAGTGAAAGGACCAAGAAGCCCCAAATATCAACATTTTTTGGTTTCCTCAATGGAAAGAACAGAGATATTCCCCAGATTTACTTGGACAGGCTCACTCTCTTACCACATAAATTAATATGCAAAATATCTACATAAATGGAATTAATGAGGATATTTTCCACTTCTGTCCATGTTGAAGTAACTAGTACTGGATTTTCTATGCAGCCATAAAAAACTAGTCAATGAGATAAAAATAAATGAAAGGACTGTTTTCAGACACTGAACAGACAGGAAATGAGTGAGGTAAGCACTGTGATTACCCCAGGTTTCTGCCTTGAGGCACTTTCTGGACTGTGACATAGGACAGGGAAACTGGAACAAAGCATGGTGGTATCACTGAGTTGAGAAGACAGAGATGAGAGCTCAGGAAGGAGGAGACAGGTTGAATTTCCAAGGCAGAGTACAAGAAAGGAGGGAGCTATGCAAAAAAGAGCTCCAGAATTCTGCAGAAGGGTACCATGGAAACTATTTCTGGAAAAATAGCTACGTATACATAGGTGAAACTAGGAATCTGTTAGTTGAACAGTTACTGGAGTTCATACTGGGCTAGGAGATATTAAAATTCTGATCAGTCAGAATGGATAGGCCTCATTCAGAACTTGGAGAGTACAATAGAAACCCCAAAAAGAATCTGCCTTAGAAGTAGAGATAAAGTAGCCTTAGAGTAAAGGCTAATCTGGACTCACCCTAAAATGGTTAAAAGCAACTCAGAAAAGATCAGGCTAACCTGCCAATAACTGCCTGCCAAAACAAACTTCAACATTCTTCAAAGGGAAGCAACAAAATCCAAACACCCAACCACGTAACATCACAATGCCCAGCATCTAATAAAAATTACTAGATATGTGGAAAAGCAAGATAACGTGACTCATGATCAGGAGAAAAAAATCAGACAATAGAATCACCTCAGAAGTGAAACAGATCTGGTATCAGCATATAAAGATTTTTAAAAGAGTTATTAAAACCTATAAATAAAGAGAAAATGTACTGACCGTCTGCTACGTGCCAGACACTGTATTAGAGATAACACTGATAAACAAAAAGAGTTACATTGATAACTTCACCTCATTGGGACAAGCCTTTAGAAATTATTCCACTTTGGGGTCCTTTTCACAGATTGTCCCCAGTTAGAGGACAAAAGAATTATAGTAATTGCCTTCAGAAATCTTACAATTTAATGTGGAGAGGCATATATTAATGGAATAACCATATAAATAAATAACAAATTAAAACTGAAAAAAAATAAATGGAACTTCTAAATTTGAAAAATAAATTATCCAAAATGAAAAGGTCTCAAGCTTAATCCAGGATAATACAAGAGGTTCTAACTCACTGTCATTTCTTAAAATTGAATAATATTCCATTGTGAACAAATACCAGATTTTAACAATCCACTCATGCATTGACGGGCACTTGGGTTGTTTCCATGACCTAGCAATAGTGAATTGTGCTGCCATAAACATTCAGGTGCAGATGTCTTTATAATAGAATGTCTTCTTTTTCTAACTTCTTGTGATGGATGCTTAGGTCACTGACTATCAGCCCATTTTCTCTTTCTAATACATGCAAATGCATTTAAGGCTATATATTTCATTCTCAGTAAGGCTTTATTTATGGTCCACAAATTTAGTGTGTAATATTTTCATTATTCTTCAGTTAAAAATATTTTCCAGTTTCCATTGTTATTTATTCTTTGACTCACTGGTTATCTGAAAGTGTATTTTTAAATATCTATTTGTTATTGAATACTAGCTTAATGCTACTGTGATTATAGAACATAGTCTGTATCATTTCAGTGATTTGAACTTTTTTGAGACTTCCTTTGTGACCCAGTTTATGGTCAATTTTAGTAAATGTTATTGTGTTGTTTATTCTGGTGCATCATAGTGTAATGTGAGCAACACATAAACCTACACTATGTGGCCGATGTGTGAAGAGATTGTGTTGTGAACAATGCTTACATATCTCAGTAATTTAACTAAGAACACCAAAGGCATTTAAAAACAATGTATTTTTGCCTAGTACTTACGCGTAAATCTTGACAAGCCAGAATGTTGTCAAGCCATTTATATAGGTAGCCATCTGGGGAAAGTCCCACATTGTCAAAGACAGGGCCACAGCACAGTACTGCTGACATTGCCTGATGATAAAAACACAATGAAACACGGAAATGAAACTAGGAATAATCTAATGGTATCCAACTGCCTCTATAAAACATAAAATCAGGTTTATAAATTATGAGGGCCCTTTGAAAGCAGTTATTTCCCCAACATTTTAAAGCATTCCTTAGTAAATTTAATAAAAAATACCAGATTCAAACTTGGTTCTTTTTTTTTTTAAGACAGGGTCTCACTCTGTTGTCCAGGCTAGAGTGCAGTGGCATCATCATAGCTCACTGTAACCTCAAACTCCTAGGCTCAGGAGATCCTCCTGCCTCAATCTCCCAATTAGCCGGGACTATAGGTGTACACTACCATGCCTGGCTAATTTTTCCATTTATTTGTAGGGATGGGGTCTCTCTGTTCCTCAGGCTGGTCTCATATTCCTGGCCTCAAGCAATCCTCCCTCCTTGGCCTCCCAAAGTGCTAAGATTACAGGCATGAGCCACTGTGCCCAGCCTTTGGCTCTTTTTGTGAGTTAGAAAACCATAAACTTAGCTTTGTGGACACATAATTTTATAATTAGAAAAACTCTTTATGATGAAAGAGTAAGCATTCAAAACAAAATAACTACTTCATAATATTTAAAATAAACATTCCTTCAATGATTTCAAGTGAATTCTGCTTATAGAAGAAATACAGCTTTTCAAATTTTGCTTTTTTGACAAATATTTGAGTAATGTACTAAACTGACAAACTATGAAATATATAAAAATAGATAATTATGATCTTTAATCAAAGGTAAAGAAGATTAAAAATATAAACTTGAATTCCTCTAAAGGTGGGGGCAGGAATCAAGGGAAGGTAAGAGAAGGCAATGATGATTAACCTTATAATTAGCAGGTCCAGCTGACTGTCAGGGTCATAGTTTGAATTAGCTCCACTGAGGCAAAGTCCACCTGGGAGTCAGCCATTTATGGTATATATGACAGAGTGGCTATACAGTTAATTTTCTAAAGAAAATCAGACAGAAAGGAGTCATGCTTCTGAAGATTTTGAATGGTTCTAGTAGCATGGAAATTTATTTCTGGCAGTTTTCTAGGACAGAAGGAACCTAGATAGGAAATGCAGCTTCCGGTAGATTTTGAACTTGAGGTGAGATCTATTTTTTTTCCTTAGGTTGGAAGTTAATTGACAAGGCAGCTACATACGGGGTAAATGAGCAAAAAATATATGGTTTTCATAAAGGAGAAATGCTGGATAAAAGTGAGAGCTTGGAAAAGTTTCGCACTTTATAATTGTGAGCCCAACTGGAATGTTCACATGCTTACACATATCTATCTGTCTTTACGTGTGCCTATTTTGGAATTTTTGAAGTCAGTTTAAGTATTTATATGTATATGTGTATGTGTGTGTCCATTTGATTTTTTTGTATGTGCACTACATTTTATTGTATCATATCATATTATTCATTTTAACCTTATTTTTAAGGCATGGTTGTTGGCTTAAGGAAAGGGACCAAAGATCTGATGAAAGTCTCTCTGTGAGGATAATGTCACCTACCTTTAATGCACAATACTGGTATCTTGTAATCTGATGGTTTCTGTCACTGTACCGATCCAGAGGCGTAAACATGATGCTGAAGGGACCTGCCCACTGGCTAAATAAGATGAAGAGATGGTGCCTCAGGCTTTGCTGGGGGAAGAGAAATCTTCGGTGGTGCACTAGGGAGAAAAATGGAGTTAGTCTACAAGACTGAATGCAGTCTTTATATATAATTCCTAAAGGAACAATTTCATTTCCTAACTCCAATTTTCTTTAGGTAATAAAACATGTATTTAAAAAGTGAAGCCAAATTTTCTTTCTCGGTGCGTGCTCTTCCTCTCCTTGAGTTGCAGTCAGCACCTTGGCTCAGAGTGGGAAGTAGAGGTTGAAATGAGACCCACAGAGATGGTTTTCTAATCAATATCTAGGAAACTGCAACAGGTCCCATTTAGCTGCTGCTTACACAGAAAATGCTGCCCGCATTTAGGAAGAACTCTGAAATACAGTATAGACCATTCAAATACACGTAAGGAACTTCACTCTGACTGGAGAGGTTGACTCATTATCTTCATTTAGGGTCATCAGAGATGAAGAAGATTGATAAGGTTGCTAACATCAAAATAATGAGAAGTAGAAACACTAGTTGAGTTGTGCCTTTTTGTCATTATGCCCAAAACTTTTAATCAGAATAATTTTTACATCAAACTACCCAGCTATTTTATTTTCTATGCTTCTATTAGAATGAAAATGTTTGATACCTATTTGCTCTGTGAAACATAATTTTCTCTATGATGTAATATTAAATCAAATGCAAAATATGTTAAGTTACATAGAATTCTATTTAATATGTTGATAGGGTAGAGTCAGAGAGCAGGAATATTGCTAAATTACCTGTTCACAGATTAGCACAGAGACAATGTGAAAATAATGAAGCCTGTGGGAATGTTCCCTCTGAATTACTTCCTTCCTATAGAAACCCCATAAGTTCATTTTCAGATGGGAGCCAAAACAAAGAATAGAAACGACCAGCACAAAGCCATATTTAATTCGCATTGTTCCCTTTCCAAATCTGCTGAGTTACAACAATCTGTTCTCATGTATATTTCCAAGTATCTTAAAATAAATAAACAATGCTATCCCAGGACTGCATACAGGGCACTAGGATTAAAAAGGAAAGCACAAGTAATAACACAAATGGTTTTTCCAACATGGAAAGTAATTCGTAACAATGTATCACTATACCTGGAACACACTGGATCAAGTTGGCCACCATTGCACTAAAATGTGCCCGGATATCTTTAAGAATTTCAACTTCTTTGTCATTTTCTGCTTCTAGGAGCATGCGGGTCAAGTCTACATATTCTAAGAACAAAGCTCCAAGGGCTAAGGTATCCCGTTCTAAGGCTCCGTTTGTGCTGGAATACAGGAAAGTTAAACTTCTAGATGATCAGTCTTTACATCATAGTGGTGTACATGCTTCGTGAAAAGTAAGATTCATTGTCAGAACTCACACACTAAATTTGTTCCTAACCTATACACAGCATAAGTAGAATATGAAAAAAGGAAAAGCAAGCTTTTTTTTTTTTGACTCTTCTAAGTTAAAAAGATTCTATTTAAAAACAAATAAAAGAGAGAAAGAGAAAGACAGAAAAGACCAGTTTGGTGAGGAGAGATCAACTTGGTGAATTGCAACCCCACCTGTCACTTATTACACCAGCATCGGCCAGAAGTTCAAAAATTCGAAGTAATTGTAGCCTTAACAAGTCTCGCCGTTCTCTGCGTTTCTTATTCTGTGTAGAAAGAGGTAATAATATGACTTATAGACACTGGCAAAACAATATTAACTGTGCTTTAGAAAACTGTATGAAGGATAGGCTTAATCCTTAATGTAAAAATACAACAGGTATTTTTTTCTTCCTAATCCTTAGAGAGAATGCTTGCTATCACAGGCTGTGAGAGAAACAGATCATAAGTGGGTCAATAAATATTTATTAAGTGGGCATGTTGACAGCTAACAAGTCTTGTTTCCCAGGTGCTCCCAGCGTCTGCTGAAAGGCTAAAGCATCTGAAACAAGCAAAGGGAGAGGGACACCTGTAATCCCACCAATGCTGGTCACAGAGGTAACACTGTTTGTTCTTATTCAAATTGCTAAATTTCTGCCATTTTTTGTATCATAGCTAGTATATGGGAAGCTTTTTTTTTTTAGTCTTATTATTATTATTTATATCCTGGTACATTACAGGTTCATCCTTTTCAGAATTCACTTTGGGGAAGAAAATGTTTAGAAGAATTCTTCATATGCCAGATGAGACAAATTATATTCTTGGCCATATGACTCCTTGTAAACAACAAGCAAACAAAAACCAAAATTCAATTTTAACGCAAACTTCTTGCAAAAGAATGTAATGATTTTACATATACATGACTATTTAAGTTGCTTTGCATTTATACATTTAGGATGTAAAATCCATAGAACCATATAATACTAAATATTTAATACTGAAAAATAATAAAAACAAGACAAGTTGAAATATTAAGATTCATTGTTAAAAAGTTGTTGGGTGTTTGTATTCTTTAAGGGAAACCATTGGGCTTGATTTAAATTTACACCAGTGTCCAAATAAACCAAGCTTCAAATATTTAAATTCAAAATCTTACCTCTGGTCTTCGTTCCAGAGCTTCTTTCATTAACGGGTGAAGTTCTTCTACCAATTCTCTATGGAGGAAAGAGGTCACCATTTGAAATTCATTGTTATTGACAATAAACTGGCCACTTAATGCTGTATATCCATTCAATCCTAAATCACTGCTTTTTTCACTTTGCTTTTAACATCAAAATCTCCCTTGAACTCGCCATTTCTCAATCATGTGGTGAACTGGAAACAGGTATTGGCCTATTCTTCATGTTGTTGGTCTTAGTTTCAGTGCTCTGCATATAATTTTGGCTCAATACATATTTATTGCCTTGATTTTGATTTAATATTCTGGAAACCACTATGGTAAAAAACCCTATCTGAATAATTAAAATAATCTTTTCCAAGTATTTACTAAATTCAAAGCACTTTACTACAAGCTGTGGAACTGAAGATAAATAAAATTAAGCCAGTGTACACAAGAAATTTTCAGTCCAATTGGAGGATAAGAGATGGGTGCAATTACTATGGTAATACTATTGGCATCCATGCTCAGGAGACTGACTTACAGTTGATTTTAAAAATAAAGTCTTTTTGGATTTCAGAGCTAAATTCCTTTATCTCAGCTATATGATAAATACAAATTAGGGCAAGTACTAAAATAGTGAGGTTCTCATAAAAATCTTTTCTCTTGTATAGTAAAAATGTGTCTTGATCCCATTGCTATATATCTTATTTTGCATATATATACTTCACCTGTCCCCACTGTCTCCAGTTCTCAGCTTTATATTTGCTAATCTAATTAGTTGTCTTCTTTAAGAAATAAATTCTGAATTGCCATTTCAAAACTGACAAAATGAAAAGATCTAGCCTGTTGTCAGACTACTACCAAGCTATTTTGTCTACAGTATGTGCCATGTTTGAAAACCTTATACTTTCTGGTAGGATATTTTGTGCTATTAGATATCACCCTCCAGGAAAATCCAAGGATAGGAAGATAAACTCTATGACATTCTGCCCTAAGAGACAGAAAACCTGTGTTCATTTCTGATTTTTCCAATGTAATTGCTAGAACTTCTTCATCAAAGAAGTGGAATAACATTAATAGTTTTCTTCACTTCACAGCTAACATTTACCAAATGTTTACTATGTGCATATTCACATTGAACATACGTTCTCAATAAATCTATGAGATGATGTCTATTATTATACCATTTTTTTTGTTAGAGAGATACATTTTCTTTTTATTTTTTTTTGAGAGATACACTTTCTTTATTTTTCATTTATTATACCAGTTTTACATTTGAGGAAACTGAGGCCCAGAGACATTAAGCTTGACAGACTCATGCAGCTAGGTGGTTGTATAATCTTACCTACCTCTAGGAATATTAAGAGGGTGAGATATGGAAAACAGTCTTAGATTCTTTGGGAAAGAATGTTAGGTAATTTCAGGGACTGTTATTGTTATCTTCTTGCATTTCTACATGATTCTTTGTCTTAATAAATTAACCAATAACTGGTAAAACATTGGTTAACTGGCACCCACTGGAGTCAGAACCCACAATTACTTCTTTTAATGATAAAATCTGACTCTAAACATGAATAACTTAACAGATCTTTTTCAGTTGCCTCTAAAATGTCACATTCATCTTTATTTTTCGAATAGGGTTACTCCCAGATGCTTGGAGCTTTCTCTTTTCTGTCTACATGGAAAATTTTGTTTAAGATTTTATTTGTCCTTATAGGCTTTTGTTGCTTAAAGTCATCAGAAGCAGCCCAAACTAACATTCTATGATGCCTCTTTCAAAAGGCTTTGGCTGCTTCAGATGGAGAGGTACTTTGACTGCAGATGTGAATAAGGAATACACCCTTGTATGCTGATTCTATCAAGGCAGAGAAAGTGCCGTATGGCAAGATCAACTAACACTGGAAAGGGTTCTATCAGAGCTCAACCTTAAAGAGTCTGTTATGTAAATGGCACAGTGGGCTGTTATTATTTTGACATTATAGACTCTTAACAATTTGGCTAACTGAGGATTGATACTGAAATATCTTATTTATAGCTATCTAAAACAAAGCTTGTCAGTGAACTAAAATCTGAGAGGTAAAACCAAAGTTGCTCTCTATGACTGAAAGTAAAATGTGAGGCAGTTGCCAGGAATGCTTATTACGTGCACATCAACCAAAGCAGGCGTGAAGGGAATCGCACAAAGCTCATAAACTCTCCAGGCACATGCCAACATGCACACTCACTTGAGTAAAACAGGGAGCTATGACAGCAGCAGCATGGATGAATTTAGAACAACTCATTAAGACTACTGTACCTGAAAACAAGGGAATTCGTTCTTCCGAATCCTAAAACCAAGGACTCTGTGATCTCAATGCTCTCTAGCCTCATCAAAGGCACCAGCTGCTTTAACAGAACTCCCACGGAAGGGGTGCCTATGGCCTGAAACAAGTGGATTCAAAGTAAAAAAGAGGTAACATGGTAACTGATGGTTCCTTTAATCAAAAGGTGATTCCATTATAACAGTTTCAAAGTACTGAACCACATCCCAAGGCACTGCCATCATTTCAGGGGAAAAAAACATCCTACAAACTGATTACAGCAAAATGAATGCATTTCTCACCTAGGACACAAATTCTAAAGAAAATTTTGTATCACAGTCTTCTTCTTTTTTAATCCATTTAAGTCTACAAAACCATCTTTAACAAAATAATCAAGGCATGGTTTAAAGGTGACTATTTGGTGAGGAGTGAGAGAAATGTGGTATGTAGGACACTAACCAAACCTTGGGGCACAAATAAACACAAGTCATTCTGTAGTCTTAAGCAAGTCTCACGACTTATTTTTATCTTCAGTTCCTCCCCTTGTCTGAGAGAAGTAATAAATTATTCACATCAACACTCAATGGAATTTAGAAATGTGTAGGATGAAAGTCTGATCCCATAATACTCCAGATGGCAGGCACAGTGCAATTTGCACTGTGAACTCTAGACAAACAAGCTAAAAAAAAACCTTACAGAATAATTCTTCTGAAGCATGTCATGTCACCTTGTTATCGTAGCTCACTGTACCATCAGGTGTGGTCGCCATTATTTCTGGAGTGGAAGCTCTTAAGTGTCCTGGGCTCATGATACTGGGTTTTGCAACTCCAAAACAAAGAATAAGGTAATTTCTCCACAAGGTAACATAGTTGTCTCCGCTGCTGGCAGTGCTGGTTTTCTTGGCATTAATTGGGCTACTAGAAACATGGAGTCAAAAACAAGAGGGAATCTAACTTCTGGATTTTAAATATCAAGTATCAAATAAAGATCAGACCATAGGAAGTACTTAAATAGAGTTGAACACCTATCTGTCAAGGATATTGTTTAAAGACTATCTGCACTGGATGAGAAGTTGCATAGAAGAACTTTAAGGTCTCTTTCACCATGAAGAGTCTGAGATTATAGACTTAGACAATCATATTGATTATTAGGGTCAAAAAACCCCTAGCTCTAGACAAATTTTTTTAAATCTGATTTTACTCAATGTTAAGAATTCTCTAGTGGGAAGTTCAGAAAGTAGAGAGGATCATGATATCCCAATCTCTTATGTACAAGGAAAATTAAAGAGGGCAAATGGTAAGACCAGCAAAACAGAGGAAAGCACACGGATCCCTTACTTGGGGTCCACCAGAGGCATCACCGACTGGAGCCGAGTGAAGGCATACGGCCAGGCGTAGCTGAGGGCTGTGGGGCAGTGTTTGGGCAAGTTCTCCTGCCGGAGGAAACTGAAGAGGCAGAGGACCCAGGGGTCTTTGACAGACTGTGCGAATATCCAGACGTGGGAAGGGCTCTTCACATCATAATGGCTATTGACCAGGACTGCGTTCCACTCCACCAACCACTGCAGATCCACATTGTGGGTCAGCGGTAGCGTCGCCTGCAGGTACAAGGGGTAGGTGACGAATCAAAGGTGAACTGAAATTACCCATCCTCACCAGGCTCAGCCTGAGTGTTCCTTCTTGCGCAGTGCTTTTCCTGACCACCTCTGCACTGGGCTAGCTTTGGATCTGCAACAGCCATTCTGCACCTACCACGTATGACCTTGGGGTGTAGTCATCAGTGCTTCCTATGCTAGAGGATACGCAGCTTAAGTGCAAAGTTTAAGGACTGGGGTCATATTCTGACAGGTTAAATGTCACATAGCACTGTGCATCAGTACACAGAACTGCTCACTAAATATCTGCTGAACAGATATATGACATTAGTAAATTTAAACTCAACCATGGATTTACCATTTTAAAATTCTGAAAAGTTATTCATCTTCAAGATTCATAAATGTGTTTTTATCCCTGCAGTTAGTACATATTTAAGCTATGGTTTTCTTTATTATCTTTACCTAGTCTGAAATACCTTCCCTTTGATTTAGAAAGATGGCTAAGCACAATCCCTTTTATGAAGGGCATTCTACTGATGATTTGGAGATAAGATATGTACTTATTCTTGTCCAAGGATAGCAAGCCAAAATAATACATTTCAAAACCTCTTGAAAGATAAACATACATATTGATAAATTGTTATATATCATTTTATTTTCTTTTAATTCCAGATAAATCAAAGTTTAGGAGACACCAATTTTCAAATAATCTAGCTGTTGTGACGAGAGAGGAAATTGCCTTTATGCTTGTTAGGTGTTTAAAGTGATGCATTTTAAGCTGTCAGGTCTAGGAGATCCTGCGGGTAAGAGTGCTACAATAGTGGCCTCAGTGGTTAATGGGCTGTAAGGGGCAGAGCTGGAGCTGCAGGGCCTGAGAGATGAGATTCCAAAACAGGCTCTGCCCAAAGCCTGTGACCTGGGAAAAGTACTGAACATCCCAGAGTCTCTGTCTACTTAATTTATGACTCGGGAATTATAATGCTGATCTCAGCTTATCTTATAGTGAATTACGTGAGATAACAGCTGTAAAAACACCTGGCCCAAAGCAGGCACTGCTTCTCCCACTCCTCTTCCTCTCTTTCTGTGCTTCATTCTAAGTTCTGTATTGCTGACCTTGTTAACTCTGGCTTAAGATTGTCATTCTGGTAAAGACAGAAGGAAAGCATGTGAACAAAATATAATAGCGTTATCTGTCAGCAAGTAAGATATGTATATAAAATAATTAAAGTTAACAATTTGATCCAGTCCATCTCTCTGGATTAAAAGCACATCAATTTGAAATTCTAAAAGGAGTAGGTCTACTTCATTCTCACTGTTAAGGTCTGCAGTGCCTGGCTAATTATTTGGGTAATTATTATTATTATTATCCTGACTACAAGCAAGAACAGGGCTACTAAAAATAGGGATCTGCGTTCAATCTCAGTTAGAAAAGGCCAGGGAAAGCTCACAAATATCTTTAGGTATTGTATTCATTTATAATTATCCGACAAGTATCTGCATCAGGCATCAGAAATGTGGATTCTGCAAGGAGTCCCAGACCTGCGCTGCCTCCCTTTAGTCATTTCAATGAAATCAATTCAGCTTCTATTACTATACTTTTATTTTTAAAAAGTCAGATAACTAAAAGCAGTTTCAATTTCCCTTCTGCTTGTTCAGGAAATTGAAAGCTGCCAATATGATTTTTAAAAAGAAGAATGTTTTTGGGCAGCAGATAAAACTCTCCTAGATTCAGAGTCCAAACAGGGTCAAGTCCGGATCTGACACTTCCCTTCTGTGGACTCGCCCCTTAATATTTTTGAGTTTCAATAACTGTGAGTGTCAAATAAGATAATAAATGTGAAAACATCTTGCAAACCATAAAGCAGCCACACAAATAGAAGTTATGTATTAAGTAAAAAATACAATATTAAGTCTTAAGGGGAATGAATAGGGCGAATTAATTTTCTTTAAGAATCTTGAACAATTCTTGAAATTGCAGTTTGTAAGATATTATCTATATTCCTAAGACTCAAATTTTGTTTGAAATTTATCTGTCTCGAGCTGAAACCCATTCTACTAAGTGAAGTATCCCAAGAATGCATAGACAGGCACCACATGTACTCACCAGCAAATTGGTGTCACTGATCAACACCCAAGTGGACACATAGGAACAACATTTATCGAGTGTCGGGCAGACGGGAGGGGAGAGGAGGGGATGGGTATATACATACATAATGAGTGCGATATGCACCGTCTGGGGGATGGTCTGGCTTGTGGGTCTGACTTGAGAGGGGCGGGGGGGCAAGGGCAATGTACATAACCTTAACATTTGTACCCCCATAATGTGCTGAAATAAAAATAAAATAAAATATATATAAAAAAGAAATTTATCTGTCTCCTAAGCTAGCATTTGAAAAACTAGTCTTATAAGTACCTTTGGGTCACTTTATTAAGCTGACATAAATGCCTAAATTCTTTCACATAATTTTTCTTTGACTCTCTCTTTCAGATAGGTCCAGAGCTTATACCTAAGAGCCACTAGCAATTGGGATCAAATGTATACTTACTGAATCCGAAACTGCAACGTGAATAAAACTTTCAAGAATGGAAGAACTTAGCTGATCCATGACATCAATCATGGGCCTGTCGTCGTCCTGTACAAAGGGGAGGTGATTACTCTCCATGGGAAAATGAATCCTTCCCACCCACCCTGCCACCTCCGTCTGGTACAGAAGCAGAACAGCATGTGAAATAGCGATATGGGTTTTCTCACAGAAAAGTGAGTGCCCAGATGGTGAAAGGCAGTGAGTAAAACTCCCTGTTGTTCTGAGCTCTGTCTTCCAAGTTTAGTGGAAGATAATCAGAGCTCCAATTTCACATTGTACTGAAAAGACATATCCCTGAATTTCAAAGACTCATACATGTACATGAGAATCTAAATACCAGTGACATACACTATTCACCAAAAGGTTCATGTTGTTGTTAATTTCAAGGATTGAAAACCCCACAAGAATATGCTCTGCCAGGCCATTAAAATGCTACTTATTTGAAGTCACTGATCTGTTAAATTAACTGATAAATTTTTGACTATGATTGAATTTTAGTTCCAAAAAAACTAAACACTGAACACACGCTCTTCGTGGTATTTACGTAGTATACAGCCATTTCATAAAAGAAGCAAACTGGAAAGGGCACAAGAGAGGGTTTCTTATTGAAAATTCTTCTACATGAATAATATTAATATATAAGTGAATATGTATATGTTTGTCATCCCTTATTATAGAGAAACTTGGAAACATAAAAATTATTTGCTTAGAAGCCTTATAGGAAAGCCTTGGAATGTCTGTGTTCATGTGTGAATGAGAATGGCTTAAAGAAAGTTGTAGCTGGTCAAAAAAAGCAACATATGAGAACATCCCTGGCACAATCTGGTTGACTAGCAGTTAAGAATATGGGGCGTAAGAGGCACATATATGTATAACATAAGGCTCTGACTTCTGGCTCTGTCACGTCCTAGCTGTTGATTTGGTGTAAGGCATTTAACTTCTCTAAACCTCAGTCTCAGTATAAGTTGGGATAATAAAAAAATCAATTTTTAGGTTGTTATGAGGGTTAAATGAGATAACATGGGTAAAGAGCTCAGCACAGTGCCTGGCACATACATGGCAACTATTATTATCCTTACTCTCATAATTAGAAACTTAACGGGTCTGGCTAAAACATAGCATGTCTTAGAGATTCATTTGCCAGATGCCAGAGATGTGGCCCTGAAATATATCAGAAAGCTGTTTGAAGAACATGAACAGAAAGGACTGTGATGAGCTTGAAAATATTTTGTAAACAGTGACCGTATTAAGTATCATAAACCTGAGACTAATGATTTAAAAGAAAAACATGGAAAGTGGCAATTTTCTAAAGAAGTATGTGACATTAAAAGCTGGTTTTTCTTTCACCAGCTCATGCATAGGGTTCGCCACCTGTGCCAGCAGACCATGAGCAGTAACATCTGAACCAGGGTGTACAGCACTTGACCAAGTGTGGGATGTTAGCTGGTGTTGATCATGCTTAATAATTGGCTTCCTTCTTCCATCTCAGGAGGACATGTTTCTTTTGATGCCATTTTTCTACCATTATCAAGACTAAATAACTTTCAGTTATCTATACTGTTTGGTACCTTGATCATTTTAAGTGGGATGCATCATTTTTTAAAGTTTATTCCCTAATATAAATGTAATGATATCTTCTTAATCAGATGTGTTTTGAACACTATGAAGGAAATGATCCATAGCCTAAATTAATTTCAAAATTCTTCACTTCTTATCAAAGCAGCAACCCTTAGAGGACCAGGAATGGTCTTTTCTAATACTCTCAGCAAATACGACTTATCTCTAGCAGATCAAGAATGCTATTATGCAATTAAAATCCCCAAAATGAATCAAAATTATGTGCTGACATCATGTGTGACACACAAGTACATAAAACAGGAGTGCGTTATTTGTAGTTTTTAATCTAAATTTCAAAACAGTTGAAAGAAATGAATTGGAAAATTCAGAAGAATAATCTGTACCTCAGGCTGACCCAGGGCAAGAAACAAAGCTCGAATTTCCTTGAGTATTAAGACGGACAGTTTACGTGTGGCCACTTGGAAACTGCAGAGTAAAACCAGAGCAAACCCTTCTACAGCATGGAGGACGCTGCAGTGGGGACCTCGTTCCGACTGAATTCTGTGGCTGGAGCCATTGGGAATTAGCTGTTAGGCAATAAGAATGACATTCTATGTTCAGCAAAATAACAATGACAGAAGAAGAAATATTCTTTATAGGTACATCTTGTGGAACATTTGACCTTGTAATATTAAAATCAATGACAATAGCTTAGAACCAGACATGTCTATGAATTCATTATTATTCCTGAAACCTAGCTCCCTTTTTGGTTTTCAGATCAATTGTTGCTTTGGAACACCATCAACCATCTGTTACTGCTGATGAAAAATAACTTTTCAAAGGCTATTAATATTAATAAAAACAAAACTGCTTTCATTAATAAAAACAAAACTGCCCCATTATACCATATGGGATTACACCATATACACAATCATAGTGGCCTAATTTGTTTTCACTTAAATTCTCTATAGATTTTTGGATACTATTAAATCAAATGTTCAAACTTTTACTTTCTATCCAGACTTGCTTACTTGTTTGCCTGTTAGATTCCAATTTAGGTTTTGCACATTTTTGTGATTGGTTCTGAGAGTTCCTTAACCACAGTCAAATGAACCTAAAGCAAAAGCAAGCCAGACAACAGGGCAGATTCTACCTTTGTTTCCTTTTTACTTTTACAAACATGTATAATGTTTGTTTTCTGCCTATCATCTGTGTGCATGTGTAGAACACAAGGAAGAAGCATGGAGCTGAATGTCATCTCTGAGGTCAGCCTCTCTGGGATCCCAGCTGTTCCTGCAGATGCTACTGCCCTGAGCCTCCAAGGTCCCAGGATTCCCAGTCATGCTCCTTTCCAGCCAGACCCCCTTCTCCATCTGCTCATTGCCAATGCCAAGTCACCACCACCCAGCTTCTCCTAGAAAACACTCTTCCTCAACATGTTCTCCAAAATGTTATTAATTTTTACCATTCAGGACAGGCCTGAAAGGACAAGGAAACCACCAGACTGCACTGTCTTCTCTGTGGGTATTAGACAAACCAACCAATATGTTGTTGACGAAAAAAAACAGTGGACAGTTAGCTTTTATATGTCCACATTCACACCCAGCTCTAACTCCTTAGCCTATAATCATTTGCTCTTATAAATAGATTTGTGTTAGTAATTCTCTGAAAAAAAAATTTCTACTCTGCAAATGGCCTCGTTGATGTTAACAAATCTAACCTGACGTGGTGTATCATGCCCTGAGTTTCTTGTTGACAATTTATGCCAGTGGAAGAACTAAGGGTCACCACCAAGGAGGAAGCTCTTCGGTGGCTGTAAGTGAGAACTCCAGAGGTTCTCTGGGCTGCCACTCATTCACATATGAAGTACATAAACAAATACCAATTGGTGAGGAGAGTGTGAACATCACCTCTGAATTTCTGATTTTGTTGGCTTGTTCGCAGACTTTTCCCTGCGTTTGTATGACCAGTTTCCATTGGGTGAGCAGCTGCAGCAGCAACTTCAGGGATGAATCGAGGAGTGTGTGATGCATGTCATTTACTTCCCGCAGCAAGAAGTTAGTAAAGCCAAACAGCACATCTTCTCTCCAGTCTGAGAAGTCAACAAGCAAACCCTGAAGGGAATTTTGTGCAATATGTCGCAGTTCATCATCCATATGAATGGAGAGTCTGTGAAATGAATAAAAGACAATAAAATAATTTACTTCAGGAATGATTCTTCCAGCGCTAAGAAGGAACATATATAGGTCTCTGCTTCTATTTGTGTCTGAAAAATGGGTCTCCCTTACTTTTTGCTTGGTGCATGACTTAAATGAATATCTTAAAAAAAACTTTTAATTTTTGATTTACTGAAGAGTTGCAAAGATAATGCAAGGAGTTTCCATATAGCTTTTACCCAGCCTCTTATATAACTGTTAACATCTTAAATAACCATGGTACATTTTCAAAACTAGGAACTTAACATTGGTACAAAGCTATTATCTAAAAGACAGACTTTATTTGGATTTCACAAGTTTTCCACCAATGTCCTTTTCCTGATTCAGAATGCAATCCAAGATACCACGTTGCATTTAGCTGTACTGTATATGAATATATTTTAATACATTGCTGACTACAGAATAAATTAGTATCAAATCCTATTTTTAAGCATAAGAAATCTGAATACTAGAGAAGCTAAAGAACTCATCCAGAAGTACAGTAAAAATGAACAAGGAGAGTTAGGCCAGTGGTCCTAAATTGGTTTTGTTCCTCAGGGGATATTTGGCAACGTCTGGAGACATTTTTGGCTGCACAACCTGGGGTGTGGTACTGGCATCTCTTTAGTGGGTAGAGGCCATGGACACTGTTTAAACATTCTACAAAGCACAAGGCAACTCCCTATGACAAAGAACTATCTGGCCCAAAATGTTGATAATGCCAAGGTTGAGAAACTCTGAGTTATTCAACCGAAGAATTTCAGCACATTCACGATAATATTAAATCTCAACATTGGTATGGAGACTTATAATTAACAAAATGCTTTGTAGATTCTTTCATTCATTTATTTAATAAACAAATACTTTTGAGACCCTCCTAAGAGTCAGGCACTGTACCAACTGTGCACAGCATTAGGATATGGAGTTCAGAGTGGCTGTGTCTATTGGGTGTGGTGCCTGCAAGAGTAACGTATGGGGCAGTGCTGGACAGGGAAGAGGGCCACTCGTTGAAGGATCTGTGGGCCACCCAGGAAGGCAATGCAGCAGGGAAGGGGTTCAGAGTGTGTGCTCTGGAATCAGAATGCTTGGATTAGTGTCGTGCCTCTGTCACTTACTAACTACATGACTGTGGCCTAGTTACTTAATCTCTCTAAACCTCAGATCCCTCATTGGTTAAATGAAGATACTAATCATAACTGCATCCCATAAATGTGTTGGGAGGTTCATTGAGGTGGTCCACGCACAATGTTTTGCACTACATTGACCAAGCAGTAAGCACTCAGTAAAAGTTAGCTATTATTATTAGAAGAAAATGAACTTTATTCTGAAAGTTATGAGGGAAGAAACATGATTAGATTCACATTTGAGCAAAGAGAGTCAGGCAGGAATAGGGAGGTTGCCTTGGAGAACAAAGAGAGTAGAGACCAACTAAGGCCATTGTACTGACATAAGCAACAAGTCTTGAGGGCCTGACCCAAGGCAGAGAAGTATAGTAAGTCAAGGACAGATGGAGATCAAAGATATTTAGAAGATAGAGTTTCTAGGGCTCAGTAGTCTGGAGATGTTCAGCGTTAGCGAAGAATGTGGCTGAGTCAATGGGGGCTCCCACAAAGAGGGGAGATATTAGATATTATTCCCAACAAGGAGAAGAAAAAAATTATGGCCCAGAATGGTAAATGAATTTGCTCAAAGTCATTTGGTTAATAAGGGAAGAGTCAGGATTTCAATCCAGGACTTCTAATCATTAATCCAAAATATTCTCCACAAAACAAGTCTGGTACGAGTTGCCCCAGTTATACACGATTGAATAGACAGTATTTTAAAAGCTTGATAATAAAATTCCTTCTTATTCTCTAAAGCATGAAGTAAACCAATCGGTCCAAATTTGACACTATAAACCAGACAAAGAGCCTTTCGTTTACAGATTTACACTGAGCCAGGGAATGTATCTCCTGTCTCAAAAGCATGTCAAGTATGCAAAGATGCCGAGAAGGAAGATCTAAGCTGATTCTTCAGGAACATCTTACGCAATTAAAACTATAGTTCATAAGTAGATGATAGTTGCTGAAAGAGGCCTTTAACTGAGAGACCTTTAACCTGAGCTTCCCATCCAGGGTTGTCTAAGGCAGGAGTTTGCAAACTCCTGTCTTATTTCCATCAGCAGCAGATCCGTTTTTTTCAAACAAAATTTTATGTAAAGGTCTTTGATGAATAATTATATATGTCAACTTGTTGGCCATGGTGCCCAGATAAATGGTCAGACATTATCCTGGGTGTTTCTGTTAGGGTGTTTTTAGATGGGATTAACATTTAAATTGGTGGACTTTCAGTAAATCTGATTGCTTTCCATAATGTGGGTGGGTCTCACTGAATCAGCTGAAGGCCTGACTAAAACAAAAGACCGAGAGAGTTCTCCAGCCTTCACACTTCATCTGCAACACTGGTTCTTCCTGGTTCTACAGCACACTGTCTGGGTTCCAACGGGAAACTTGGCCCTTCTGAATCTCCAGCCTTTTGGCATTTGGACTGGAATGGCAGCACTGGCTCTCCTGGGTCTCCAGCCTCCTGGCCCACCACGCAGATTCTGGACTTGCCAGCCTCCATAATCACAGGAGCTAATTCCTTATTATAGATCTCTTTCTCTCTATAAATATCTTATTGTTTCTGTTTCTCTCCAGAAAACCCTGACTACTATAATCTCCAATACACAACACATAAAATCTGAACGTCTCTGGTTAAAGCTGGGGTATACCAAAGGCCTGAAGCCCACCCATCTGGGAAGGAAACTCCTCTTCACTCCCCAAGCAGATTTGAGTCGTTTTTGTAGTCCATGGTTTCAAAACACTAGTTTATGACAAGCCCTTGAAGTCATTTTCCTATCTTATGCGTATTATCCCTATTTACTACATTTAAGTCTGGTCATGGTCCTGAATGTCTTAGAAAATAAGCTTCCACAGAAAACAAACCACTGCTTTTAGGACAGGTAATAGCATAATAACCAGGAATTGCAGGCATTAAATACTGTTAACTGATGGTAACAATATTGGTCACTGCTATGGGGTGCATTGTGTGTCCTACAAAATTTATATGTTGATGTCCTAATCCCCAGTACCTTAGAATATGACCTTATTTGGTCTTGAACTTCTGACCTCAAGTGATCCTCCTGCCTTGGCCTCCCAGAGTGCTAGGATTATAGGTGTGAGCCACCATGCCAGGCCAGAATATGACCTTATTTGGAAATGGGGTCACTGAAGCTGTAATTAGCTAAGTTAGGATGACATCATACAGAAGTAAAGTGGGCCCTTAATCCAGTATGACTGGTGTCCTTATAAGAAGGGGACTTTTGTAGATAGACAAGTATATAGGAACAACACCATGTTAACATGAAGGCAGAGATCAGCGTGATGATTCTATAAGCCAAGGACTGCCAAAGATTGCCAGCAAACCACCAGAGGCTAGGTGAGAGACACAGAATAGACTCTCTCTCATGGTCCACAGAAGGAAGTGTGCCTGATGACACCTTGATCTTGGGCTTCCAGCCTTCACAATGGTGAGAGGATTTCTGACATTTAAGCCACCCATTTTGTGGCACTTTGTTATGGCAGTGCTAATAAACCAATGCAGGTATGAAACGAGGCAAGTACCAAGAACAAAAGCCAAGTCACAGTCTATTTACATTAAAAAAGTAAGGGCCAATACTTTAAGCTTTCCAAATGACTTCTACCCTTCATCCAAATTTGCTCTCGTGCGCACTTTGCAATCCAAAATCTGTTTTAACTTCAAACCCTCAATGAAGGATCATTTTAAAGATTCTGAGAGCCCTGGGGCAGTGTAGTCTTTGCTATTCTGGGTGGCCTTTGGGCCTCTTGAAATAATGGTGTTTACGTGCTCGACCAGTGAAAGGCTCAGAAATACTCCTGGAGGATGAAGACATCAGACCAGGTAGAGGAAGGGACTTCTGGGATAGAAAGCCCAGCTGACATACAAGCAGAATGTCTGTAGAAGAACAAGGTTCAGATCGTTATGAAACTGAGACTGAGTGAAAATAAGCCACCAAGACAAGTCTGTGGCCAGCAGGGAAGCAGGAAGGGGAAGATGCTGTGAAGACGAGGCTCCCTCCCGTGTTTGTTCCTTGAAGTGGATGAATACAGAGCCACCTGTCAGATGGAGTTGCTATCTCTTCCACCCAGGTCTCTTTCATTTTCACTTTTATTAGATTTTAATCACAGATCATCTTATAAAACACTTGAGATTTAACATTATAAAACGTAAAACAGGAAAAGAAGACTCAGAATGAAATGAGAAAGACGTCCAGCCATTCTGAGCATTCAGGATCTGCAGGAAAGCCGCCTGGAGCTGCCCACAGACGTACTAGTCCTACTAGGTCTCCTTGGCGACAGCAGTTCCCCTACCCCCAGCCGGGCCATCCCCATGGGGAGACTGGACTGGAAAAGAAAGAACAGGTCTTCCCAGTAAAACAAACACATGCAATTACACTGCTACTACTAATAAAAACTGTCCTTTGGGAGAGTTTGGCAGCAGTAATTGAAAGAGAACAGAGAGACTTTAGGAGAAAGCAACTTGTGAAGGCGTTTGATTAGTTTGGAGAACTAAGGCAAAACTTCTGAGAAGGGGATCTGGTTCTCAGTAGCCTAAAATGGAGTCTCAGGTACATGGTTACACACAAGGAAAACCACCAGGGCTTAAAAGGCCTCCACAGGGACACAGCAGTAACACATACTGAAAGAAACATATATTGCCAACATCATGGCAGCTGGGATCGGGAGCACTGCCTGGGCCTGGCCTGATTCCCATTGCTCAGGTCAGTGAGCAAACACGTGGCTGCACTCTGCTTATGCCGCGGGTGCAGCTGCCAGCAGTCCTGGGGCCCTGTCTGTTGTGATCGAGAGCAAGTGGGTGGTGTGATCACAAGGGCACGTGAAGCTCAGACAAGGGTGTTGCTGAATAATGAAGGACATGTCATAAAATGGGGAAAAACAGAACTTCGATAAAGCTACCTTCTTGGTTAGACAAATGACTATAAATGGAAAACACTTTCGTAAAAGCGAGCTTCAGATTCTGATGGAATCGGCTTGGTAGCTGTTAATAATTTTGTTGTATGGAGGTGCACGAATGAAAAGGGGGTGATTTCAAACTCACAAATCATGTCCACAAGAAAAGATCAATTAGGAGAAACATCCTCCTCTAAACTATGGCAAGATAAACAAGAGGTTATTCGGAAGAGGTAAGGAGCTTGCTCCCCCATAAGGGCAGCGGAGGAATAAACAGCTCCAAAGTGAAGCCCAGTGGCCAAGGATTTCCAAAAGCAGGAGCTTGCTGATGGGAAGACTGTTAACTATCAGAGTAGTTCACCAGATATGCTGGAAATTCCTTCTTGGAGGGTATTAAAGAATGGACTCCCATCTATTTACAGTGCTTTAAACTGCATCTCAATTAAAAGAAAGAAATACGATTAAGCAAATTATTCAGGCAATATATACAATTGAGATGAATTCTCTTTCAGCTACTCAAAACAGCTAACCACTTTCCACAGTACAGACATATGCTAGAAAGTGAAAGCAGAACAAATGTTTAATGTTTTTCAGAAACCACAGAAGATGGTGGAATTGTGTAAGCATTACCTAAGAAATTTCCACAAATTATAAAACACTGCATAAAATACATTTCTTATTTTTCATAAAAGCAATGACATGTGGCTTTAGGAAAAGTCTATAAATGTGGGCACCCAGATTTATGCTTCTGAAGTTCAATCTCATTGTCTAGAAATAGCAATGAATATGTGCCCAGCTTACCTAACACAGCTTTCATACTGTGTATGAAATGCATTATACAGCATGGTATATGTTCTTCAAATGTGAAGATACCTACAAAGAATAACTAACGCTTGCTGAGAGCTTACAGTGCATTAGGCACCATGCTAACATATAAGTGATTTATATGCACTGTTCAATTCTCACAACCCTACAGGGTAGGTATCATATTAATGAAGTCAAATTTTTGAAAGGGGAGGGTAAATATTGAATGGCAAACCCTTAGTGCATAAATGGTACTGCAGAAAGTGATGAAGGACAGGAGCCTGTGGACTGCTGGGGGAAAGGCCCTTCCTGTGGGCAAAGGATAGAGCAGGAAACAGCTGGGAGGGGTGGGAGAGAGAAAAGATAGCAACTGCCACAGAGAGAAGTGAGCTCCTCCTTCTGTGTGCAGAATCCTCAGGGGCCCAGACAGCCCAGCAGGGAAGACTCTGCGGAGAGCAGGAAGGAAGTACCCCCAGGGGTCTTCCCAAGATGTCAGGAAAGCCTGTGCAGCTTCCATGGGGCCCACATGTAAAGATCCCTCACACTTGGCTGTTATGAGCTGGCTAAGCAATGCATATATAATAAAATCAGAAGTTTAGTAGCTTGCAGAAGGGGTTTTGCCAGCTTCTTTCCATACCCCATTTTCATGTTCACCATACTAATGATGACAGTCTGAGGTCTGGCTGTCAGTGGTATTTAGTCATTACCGAAAATGCTAGGAAAGGGTCTGGGGGCAGTTACGTGGGACACATCCTTAACCCTCCTTATGGGGAACTGAGCTGAGAGGCACAGGGAGGCTGCGTGAGCACTGTTCTTATTTTACCACCTATGCAGAGGACTACATTTTCAAGTAAAAATGTACCTTGGATGAGGCTGTGAAGTGTCTGGAATAAAAGGTCTTGCCCCTCTCTGGCCGGGCCCTGTATAGTCTCAAATCAATTTAATCCAAACGCGACTGGACTACAGGGGTGTAAAATGACTGAGGACTTCCCGTGTGGCGCTGGAAACCCACAGGTACTGTATTGAATTTCTTCACGTTTGTCCTCGGACCCTCTTGAGGGGGCTGAAGGGCTCGCTTTCTCCCAGGTTAGTAGGACTCAGTGTGCAGGTCGCGTGCTCTCTCTTCCCCCTGAGGAACGGCCTCCGGCCTCTTTGAAGCTTATGAAAAAGGTCTCTTCACGGGTTTCCTGTGCAGCCATTTCCTTGATTTCTCCCTAAGACTTAAACTTTCAAGAATATTTACTTGTTCTGTTTCCTCATTAAGAAAACAGCATCCCTTGCTTTGGACTCTGTAAGAATGTACATAATAGCAAACAGGATGCACCACGCGTATGAACAGCACTGGCATTCCGACCATGTGTGACGGGCTTCCCTCCCAACATGCCCGGTGCCACGTTCTGCACGCGCAGGCGGCCCTGGACTGGGCTTTCTAGGTGGTTCCAGGCGTAGGTGTCTCCCGCACGGACTCACAGTTAAACGGCTTTAGAGACTTTACCAGAACACTGCATGCCATTCAAAAACTTAGTATTTCAGAGGCCTCAGTGGACATAATCACCAATTAGACCTTTATTGAATAAAGTGAACTTTCCTTCCACTTCAGTTTAACTGATAGCTGTCTCTTCCCTGCAGACGCCTCTTCCCTCTGATGAACCACATGGTGCATATGCCTTCCTTAGCCCTCTCAACAGTCCTAGGAGGTAGGCAGTCTCATTCCAACTTTACCAAAATTCTACCAAGGGAAAAAGACGGAATTATTGTCTAGATCACACAGGTAGGAAATGGCAAAGCAGGATACAAATTTCAGGCTTTCTAGAAGCCTGTTTCTTCCCATTCTCTTGCCCTGCTTCCTCCTGTCTCTCGGATGCTAGGCCCTGCTCCTCTGGAGGTTCATGGGGCGGTGGAGAGGGGCCTTTCCACTCAGCAGCCGTCCTCTGGGGAAACACGTGTCTGCCTCCGCGCCATGCCGCCCTCTTCCCTGATGTCCGCGGCAAACTGGCAGGCGCTCCTCTGTGTTTGCAGGTAGCTCTGGCGCTCGTCTCACCATGTCTCTTTATTCAGCCTCTGCCCTCGTACTGGGAGACGCAGCATTAGCATGGGGGACCCTTATAGTCTTAGTCCCTTTTTTCCCTCAGCCTCCCCCTCCCTTCAAATCATCATACTTATCATTCTTTGGCAATCCACCCTTCATCCCTCCTTGGGTCTCCTCCTCACCCAGAACTGAAAACCTGATTTTGATCCAGGCTTATTTTTGCCTTTTTCCCTCTGCTCCCCTGCTTCCGGTGGATGTGCTCTTCACTCACATTCTGGTCGCTGGGCCTCAGAAGGATGTCCTGAGAAGGGACAGGAGGAGCAAAGGACCCATGGCCTGAAGGCTGCTGCTGACAGCAGAGACAGGTTATGGAGGGGGGTGACATCAGCAGCTGGAAGGGTGCAAGCACTGGGTGCTTGAAATCGTGGTTTTTTAGGTAATGGACCATCAGGGAACCATCACAACCAGCACTGTCCTTCTGCTAGTGGTGCCAGGAAGAAGGATGGGAGAGACTGTGTCCACATGTGGAGTGCAGAGGAACAGGGAGGGCAGGAAGTTGTGAATGCTATCCCTTGACAGCAAGAGGTGGTCAACAGAGGGGCCCAAACTAGCTGTCCATGGAAGAGAGGCCATGGCCACAGTAACCAGGAGGCATTGGGCTCCATGGGAGGCCATAAGGTGAGCTTAGGTGATGTATTTGGCAGGTGATGGAAAGCGTGCTCTCAGAAGGCAAGAGAATGTGGTAAACCAGGTTGGGGCATAATGCATCTTTCATTTGGTCAGCATGAATATCTGCTACCTTCTCCCAGCTTTCCTTTGTTCCACCACGATCAGATTAAACAGCCCACATGGACATTTTTTATCACATTATTCTCCCACTTAAAACTTATCAGTCTGAATACCTCAGCAAGTACTTAAGATGAGCTGAAAAGTCTACCTTTCCAGTTGTATTTCTTTCTATTTCCTTTCATCTTTGGGTTTCTAAACTCGTTTTTCTTTCTTTTTTTCCCAAACCAATGATAACTTTTGTTCTTCTTCATTCCATGCACCCCATGTTATCTAATGATTTTGCCTTTCAATTACATCTGGGTAATAAGTCACTTCTGATTTTTGAATTAAAAGCATGTATCACTGTGATCTAGAACTTCAGATCAACATTACATAACTAAGCTTACTAAACGATAATGAGATAATTTCACTCAAAACAAATGCATTTTAGGTTCCAGTTGGATTGTGCTTTCTTACGGAGGATGGAGGGGATGATAAACGTAAGATCTCGGGCTGCTGTCTGCAGTACTGGACTGAAACTCGTTTAGGATCCCGTTACCTTCCTTCTTGGCTCCTTGAAGGCCAGTGGTCCTCAGATGGGAATTGACCCTGAATGAGCCTCTTCTCCAGCCAGGACCATCTGGCCCCACCTCTGTGCTTTTGCTCACGCCACTCCCTTTACCTTTCTGAATTCAAGTTCCACCTTCTTCTAGGACTTACTTGCTGTCTTCCTTAGTCCATAGTAATCCCTCTCCCCAATGAACTAGCATATTGCATTTTTTGTGCTGTTCATTTGCACAGTGACAGACTTTGGTCTGTTACTTACCTTATGTGTTTATATATTCACTTCTACATTGGATTTTAAAGCCCTTGAACATAGGTAAAATAAAAAAAAATTCCTTATTCCTCCCTACCCATACCATAATAACTACAATAATATCTCATTCAGTAAATATTTGTTAATTGTCATTACGCATTTTATTTTATCTTTTCAGGAATCATGACAGGATTAAAATCAATTTTGTTCAAGTAGTGTTCACTATGGCTCGCCCTTACCTAGCCAGCAAGTCGATGAGTTCAAGTTTGGACATCCCGTCAGGAAGCAGTCTGGGAATAGCGGCAACACAGGTCCTGAAAAGATCTATTTTTGGCTTTCTCTCACCTCTAGAATTGGAAGACAAAATTTAAACACAGGTCAAAAGGTTGTGAAAATTTTTTAAAAAATTGATAAAATATGTGAACAAAGACTAGAATCCATGCCCTCTGGAGCACAGGCTGGTGTTTGTTGACTCCATATTATTTTCAAATGTTTTTGCCCTTTGCAGCTTGACCTGTTCTAATAAAACTTTAAATAATTGAAATGTGAGACAGGGGTATAAATCTGAAAAGAAAAATGCTGCCATCCATAATAGCATTTTACCACAGCTTGGGTTCTATGGGGCTTGGTCTCTGTGGGCTTCATTTAAAACACTGGCATCACAGGAATGCCCGAATGCATCAGCATGAAGAAATGTATTTCAATCATTCCTAAAGACAGCATTTAAAAATGGGATTTTAGTGTATACAAGGAAGGGTGCCTCTTACAAGTATGACATCTGGAAGCGTCTCTCCCTGATGACTTGTGCTTCTCCCCTCGAGCCCCTTGTCCTGTCTTTAAAAACTCAAGTGCTTCCAAAATAAGTCTTTCATAATAAGTAAAATCCCGAAGTGTATATAATTGTGCACCCATTTCTGACTTTTAGAATTACACTGATGGGCTTGACTCCTATGGAGATACCTTCTTTCTTTTTATTATACTCTTGAGAATATGCATGTTTAATGGTAAGTAATGCCTTCTGTATTCTGTTGGAAAATGTGAAGGAGTAATGTCTATTTTGTGATAAGTTATTTCAACTTCTAGTTATTTTAATAGGTAAAGTATTTGACTGTTAACCACGTATTGTATCAATAACCTTTATGGAAAAATTAAACTACCCACTGAATCTTTCAAATAATTGAAGTGACAATGTATAACAGCATATCTAAACTCTGAGGATTTAGTCTTCTGAGAATAACTATAGAACTGGTATCAAATTAATGTAATCATAGGACACAAACACAATAGTGAAAATGCAAAGTAGCATAAAAATCATTCCTTCTTAGAACAGTAACTGTGGTCAGAACAGAAATGCAACAAGAAGAATCCATCTTCTCTATAATCTAAGGATCATAGCCAAGCAGCAATTTTGCTTTGGGACAATACCTTTTAGCGTGTTTTTGTTAAGTTTGTTAAGAATAAATACAAAACTGTTTATATGAAAAATAAAACACATATATGTTAACTTCTAAAATACTCTGCTTTTGTGGACAGTCATAAGATTATTTTCTCTCCTTTTGCACGGACTTTTTTCACGAGCTGTTTGAGGACTCTGGAAGGGAAGTAGTTGCACAGTGGTTTCCAACCAGCTGAAGAAAAGCGATGTTTTTAGATGATATCCTCGATAGCTGTGCAGCCTTAAAACTTGGTGATCTCTTCTAATTGTTCATTTGCAGCACAGTGAGTAGTTTAAACAGTTCTGCTAGCTTGCTCACCAGATGTCTTAAACAGCTGGGATTATTTTTATATCTGTCGGAAAACGGATGACCCTGGCTGGCCTGAAGTGTGAGGCGAACTCTGCCAGACTTCCAAGATGATAAAGCAAGACTAGATTAGAAACTAATTGCTGCATGATTCCCTCTGACTACTGCAGTCTTTGCTCTCTGGGCTTTTATGGGAAGCATATGAATTCCCCAAATAACATAATTAAGAAAATTTATTAACAGATGTTAAAATTATTTTTTTATTTGTTATTTTCTTTCTTTCTTTTTTTTTTTGGAAGCATGGACCACAAATGGGATGAGGAATGGAGATTGAGCAACACAGAATGCTCAATGTTCAAGTTCCTACCCTAAGCAGGGCCTGGGAAAGCGGTGGACCGACCTCAAATATCCACTCAGACGACTGTTTCCATTAGTGTTGTGTGGGCCTCCACCCTCTTCTAAATGCTTATATGATTCCCTAACATTTCTCCTTGTTTTTTAGAAATGAGGCAATGAGATATTTTCCACTCAGGGATCTGCCTTAAAGTCTGGCATGAAAAATATCCCTAACCCTATTTATGGATCTTAAGACAGTTGAATAGGAAAAAGTAAAAAAGAACCTTAGAAAAAGTTTGGAACATTGATTAAAACATAAATAAATATTTACATTTACATTTAAGTATGTACTTACTTCTTTAAGGTTTTGAATATATTGTTTTGGTCCTGAACCTATCTTATGTCTATTGATTATAAATGTAGGTTTCCTTTAAAGCTCTTTAATTTCTATACTGTTTTTAAGGGGAACAACTATATGGCTGAAATTTTAAAAGCATTTCTTATATCTTTGTTATAAATTGAAAGTATCTTTAATATATTCAAGGCATATGGAATAATGAGGTTGAAGGTTTATTGATAAATGTCAGTTTGTAAGGTAAGAATTAGAGCTATACATAATATATTTAATGTTATTAACCCTGGTTAATCTCAATTCTGCTATTATTTTGGTTGAAAAGTCTAAAGCAACACGATCTTCCTAACATTTAAATCAAATGACTGGCAAGCTGCAGGGTAACATGCATTACAGAATCCCACTTTTGTTAAACAAAAAAAAGGAGGGTGGGTGTGTTTATATTTATACTGACATAAGGAAAGTTCTGGAAGGAATCATACTGAGCCAGAGAATGGTTGCAGATTTCAAGTGGAGCTCTAAGGAGGTTTTCATCTTAACTTTAGATACTACTAAATATGTATTTACAATAATTCTGTATTTTTGCCTTTGTTTTAATCACAAGCCTATGCTACCAATGTAATAAAAATGTACACCCACAATATGAACTTTTCTATATAGGTAACAATCTTCAGATTAATTTTGGTATTTGGGGCTGGACATGCTGGGTGACAAAGGAAACTTTCCTAATTGTATTTTGGGAAATTTATGCCATAGCTGTCAAATGTCATTTAATTCACTGTCTAACAACAAAGTCCAAACCATCTTAAAATATAGAATTATAACCTAATGCTAGTTCCTGCCATAATTAATCAAAAATAGCGAATACAAGTCCAAATTATAAGTCTAGATCTTTAGATTTTGGCTAAGGACATTTGATTTCTACATTCAGAGCTACAAATGCTTTCTTAAATTTATGACACATTTGCACAGAAGCTGTTAAGTAGGAACTTTGATGAGATTTATAAAGATGGAATGTTTGTAAATTGGGGATGTCACTGTATCATGTGGGCTGTGATAGAGTTTGGGAACAAAATGTTACCTCTGAAAAACGTGGACCAGTGAGTTGTAGGTCCTGTTTTTTAACTCACTTACCTAACGATACTGGAGATACAGCTACAATAGATTAATCACAGGCATGACCTTATTTTAATAGTTAATCAAATGTTGCCAAAATTGTTTTTTTTTTCACTGTCCTTACTACTTTTCAGAACTCTGATTCTAAGAAGATGAGAACAAAATACAGAATAAATGAGAAGAATCTCCACTTGTGTCTTTTGGTTAACGAACCTTCATGGATAACTTAGTCCTCACTGTACTCACGTGATCATGTCTTCAGGTTCTTTGTTTAACATCTGGACATTAGTCAGCATCATACACCGTCCTACTTCTTTATCGAGGTGCCTTAAAATATTGTCCACAGCTTTTCGTACTTGCGAGTAATATAAGGACATGCCTGAAAAACATGTGTTATACCTTCGACTAAGTCTATCAAAGGATATTATGGTTTATTTATTCTCTAGAACATGTTTTACTGGAGACCCTATGAATCAATAACTTCCTCAAGCAGAAGGAAAGCTGAGTCTGATTCAATCTCATCTGCATGGCTCTTGCCATAGTGCCTTGCATTTAGGGGGTGTACACCAAATAATCATTGAAATTCAATCAACAGGAATTCTAATACTTCAGTGGAAAATATTTTCCAGAAGAGTTAAAATAACAATAAAATACAAAATTTTACTTTTGAATTTTTAGATTTCTGGTTAGCATAAGAAAATTCACTACCAATAGTGGCTATATGATTAAAGGATAATTCTCATTTTGGCTTCTGATTTTGAAAACCTTGTATTATTGTCTCAAATATATGTATAGTTTTTTTTTAGTAAAATAAGTAAAATGACTTCACATCATAAATTTTAAATTAGAGGAAATATATTTTTCCTTTATTATTTTTACTGCTCTCATTAAATATAGCATCAATGTCCTACAATGGAAGATAAATGTGTATAGCATGTGTTTTATAGTATTTATTTATATAAAATACATATTCATATATAATACAAATGAAAAGTAAATAGCTTTGTATTTAAAATTTGTAATTTAAAGAAATTATTAATGATTATTTCTCAAGCATTAAATCTTTTTGAACTCATTTAAGCATTGCATAACTAAAGATAAATATTTTAAAGCAGAAAGTTTCCTCATGTTCCCTTCATGTTTTTGGAATCCAGAACTATCTTAACAAAGTTTGTAGTAGGTGTCTACATTTGGGTACTTGGTAAGACATAAACAAATGGAAAAAAAATCACCTCTTTGGGTTAAGACAGCTAAATTAAAAAGAAAATAATGTCATGTAGTCTAAACTCACAATATAACCTAGCATGTTGTGGAATTTGGCATGTTTAAAACACAGATTAGACTAATTTTACTGAGGAAAGAAAGAAGAAAACGAACTATAAAAATGAATGAATGAACTGTAAACAGGATTATCTATCAAGGCACATAGATGTCTTGGAAATTTACTAAAAAATGTAGATAATCAATATGAGAGGTTTGAAAAGAACATAGATAAAATTCTAACATTTAAATGGCAAAATATTTACCAGGAAGTTCCAAAAAGTTTAAAGGGCAATAAAACAAAACACAGCATGAATCAATCAAAACAATTAATGTTGGAATGTCTCATTAGCTACTTTTCTAAAAATTTTTTTTAAAGTGCATCTTACTAAAGATAAGTATCTATTGGTTATTTTAGGGCTTAATAAAGCTCAGTTCTCCCATCCAAGTACTAACCAGGCCTGACTCTGCTTAGCTTCCAAGGTCAGGCATGTTCAGGGTGATATAGCTGTAGATAATAAGGTTCAGTTCCATGACAATATATGTTTGAAACCCACCTATCATTTTGGCTTCCTCTTCAGTTAGCGTTTTACTCAAATATGTTTTCTTTACTCTCAATGTGTTTCCTGAAGGGAGAACGGCTCCTGTAACCGGCATGGGAGGTTCCCCATCCTTCTGCTGCAAGCTGTCAGCTATGACCAAGAATGCCCGTAAACCAATGTTCATTCTCTGCGACAGACAAGACATTCATGACAAAAAGAAAAGACCAATTATTGTAGTGGAATTAAACCATCAGTCTTCCAGAGATGTTAAGGTTGGCTTGCATCTAGAAAGAATTGAATAATAATTTAAAAGTATAAGAGTGTAGGCCAAACCTATGAAAATGAAATTTTCTGTTACTGTTTGTTGCTGCATCATAAGAAAACAACTAGGAAGATTTCACCAAACTTGGAGGGGCTGTTTGAGATGGTTATATACCATATTCTGTTCAGGGGATTCTGGGTGTATCTCAAAGGGATAGTTGGTCATCCTCTGGAGCATCTGCAACTAAGGTAAACCGAGGTAAACAAAAGGCTCACATGTGTCCTAAAGGAGAGAGACACCACTTATATTAATTGGCGAAGACTGAATGGAAACATTCAGAGGTCCAAATGTGAACCACAAAATGAACATCACACCTGCTCTGAATTTCAGGTCTTAACTTTTGATTTACAAAGGCCAGCGAGTTTTGAGAACAAATTTTAAAAATTCAATGCCACAGAACCTATTATTGATGAAAACACATGGGTACATAAGAGGAAATGCCATTCTGTGTCAGATTGTTACCTTCCTTAGGCTCAGGGAAGGCATGATTCTGGCTCTGAAAGATGGCTCAGCAAGACAGTTGCTCTCCATAGGGCTAATCCTAAAAGGCTAAGAAGGTACCAAAACATCTGTACTTCATTAAACACCTGTGTGTAAAACATTTACCCCAATATTTTTAAACCTCATGAAGTTTTAAGTTCCCAAAGCAGACTACTACCTACAGAAGAGAATAATGACAATTACTAGTACTAATAATGATAATTTAGTTACAATTTATCGAGTCCTTAAAATGTATCCAGAACCACTCATTAACTTTCATCCTGAAAATAGCCATGGAAGGAAGGTGTTCCCATTTATTAGGGGAAGGTAGTCTCATTTTTCAGATTAGGAAACTGAAGTAAAGTGGGAAGCTATGCATCCAAGTCGGATTTGCCTGAATCTCTACTTTGTGGAACACTATTACGTTTTATACCGTAGAGTAATATAGACTTCTATCCATTTTTAAACCATTTGTTCAAGCTTTAAAGAGTTATGATATTTCAACCAGGATTTCATGAACAATTCCTCTGGCTCTTTTATACCCAATTCAATGTGATTTTATGGCCTTAAAGAATATGCTTTCTCCATTTTCTAGAATGACTATTAAAAAAATTAACTATATATAAAACTCCATTAGTTTCTCCTCTTTTGGTTGTTCTTTTATGAAATATTTTCTAGGCTTGTGTATTTTTCTCAAGACATAGAAATGTTTTGGGTAAGGAAATAAAATGTTCAATTCAGCAGGTGCAGGACCAACATAATAACCGTGGATTGACACACATGGCCAAGCCTCGATTATTTGCAAGTGGATAATTCAGTTTATGAATCTCCCTTGCCAGTTTTCTAAGCTTTTCTCTCCTCTGGACAACACTTAGGGCAGAAGTAAGATGGGATATTTTAGTACATATTCTGAACTTAATTTCAAAAATAATTCTTTTATTGTATTTTATATAGTTCTGCATCATACCTCTCCCAGTTATTATTAGTCTGGCCTTGGAAATTACTTAACTTTTCCAAGTCCAAGTATCAGATTCCTTTCTATAAAATACCTGTTGATCATACAGAGCTATTGTGAGGATTAAAGAAAATGCCTGAAAAGTGCCTGCTGGCAAATAGATATTGCAAGCCAGAATATGCACTTTATTATTTTTTTAAAGAGACATAATTTACATGTAGGAAAAGTCAATCATTTTAGTTATACAGTTCTTGGAGTTTTATGAAGCATATATAGTCAGGTAGCCATTATCACAATTAAAATCCAAAATATTTCCATCATGTCCAAAAGTCCCCTCATGCCTCTTTGTGGTCAGTCTCTGCCCTCGATCCTAGGACCTGACAACCATTGTCTAATTTCCACTTATGGCTTTGCCTTTTCCAAAATGTGATATAAATGGAATCAATGGAATGTGATATAAATGGACACAAAAGTACATAGCCTTTTGTGTCTCACTTCTTTCACTTAGCATAATGCTTTTGAGATGTTGTTGCATGTATCAGTAGTTTGTTCTTTTTCATTGCTGAATAGTATTCCATTGCATTGATGATTCATAATTTGTTCAGCCATTCACCAGTTTTTGGACATGAGTTGCTTTCCTACTTTAAATGATCATGAATGAAGTTGCTATAAATATCTGTATACAAACCTTTGTGGACATGTGTTTTGAATTCTCTTGGATAAATATATTAGGGTGAATTGTTGGATGATAGTGTGTGGTAAGCATGTGCTTAAATTATAAGAAATTGGCAAACTTTTTTCTAAAGTGGTTGTACCTTTTTGCATTCTTACTAGAATAGTGTGAGGTTCCAGTTGTTCTCTATCTTCTCTAGCACATCGTACTGTGGTTTTAACTTGAATTTTCTTAGTGACTAATGATGTTGAACATCTTTTCATGGGCTTATTGGCCATTTGTATGTCTTCTTTGGTGAAGATGCTGTTCATTTTGCCCGTTTTAAAAATTGGGTTATTTTCTTATTGTCGAGTTGTGACAGTTCTTTATAGATATGGATAGAAGTACTTCGTCAGATTTGTGTTTTGTAAATATTTTCTCCTAGTCTATGGCTTTCCACTTTATTAATAGTATCTTTTAAAATGCAGACTTTTTAATATTGATAATGTTCAATTTATCAACTTTTTATTTTATAGTTTATGATTTTTATGTCCTAGAAATTTTGCCTACTTGAAGGTCACAAAAATTTTTTTTTATGTTTTCTTCTGGAAGATATATAGTGTTGGATTTTACATTTAGGTTCATGATCCATTTTGAGTTAATTTTTGTTTACAGTGCAAATTATGGGTTGAGGCTCTTTATTTTGCAGGTGGATGTCCAATTGTTCAGCACTATTTATTAGAAAGACTATTTTTTATCCATTGAATTAACTTAGAATCATTGTTGAAAATCAATTGACCATGGAGGTGTTAGTCTCTTTTTGGAGTATCTCTTCTGCTCAGTTGGTCTCTACGTTCATCCTCCTGGCGAAACCACACTGCACTGATTACTGTATAGCCTTCTAGTAAGTCCTGAAATCAGGTCATGCTAATCTTCTAACTTTATTCTTTTTTTTCAGAATTATGTTGGTTCTTCTAGTTCCTTTGATTTTTCCATATAAATTTTAAAATCACTTTGTCGATTTCCACAGAGAAAGGTACAGGGATTTTAATTGGAATTATTATTATTGGGATTATAGTTTAATCTATATGGATCAATATGGGAACACCTGACCTCTTAATAACATTAAGGCTTCCAATCCACAACGTTTCTCTCCACATATTTGGTTCATCTTTGATTTCTCTAAACATTTTGTGTTTTCAGTATACAAATATTGCACATATTTTGTCAGCTTTATTGCTAAGTATTTTGTTTTTCATTGCTACTATAAATTGGTCGGTTTCTAATTGGGAATTACTAGAATATAGAAATACATTGATTTAATATATTAAATATCTTATATCCTACAAACTTCCTAAAATCATTTATTAGTCCTAGTAGGTTTTCTGTAGATTCTTTGTAATTTTCTACATAGATAATCATATTGTCTGTGAATCAAGGCACTTTTAGTTTCTCCTTTCCAATCTATATGTCTTTTGTTTCTTCTTCTTGTCTCCAGCACTGGGTAGGACTTCCAGTTCCATGTTATTTTAGATCAAGGCAAAACTGAGAGAAATTGATAAGCAAGAAAGTCTTCTTATAGGTGAGCAAGTTCTCATGATGATGAGAATGTAAATAGGAAGTATTTAGGTCTGAACTAAAACAGGACAATTACCTAACAGTTGAGTGGTGGTGCAATACAAACTTTATAGTAACATAATCCTTTAGATCTCCAAGCCCTGTTGCACAAGCTACTTCCAAAATATTTTTAAAGACCCAATCTGGATTTGTTTCCTGAAAAACTGTGCCCTACAGCATATTTCACTGAGCGTGTGACATTTGCTTCATAGACTATTCTATCCTTGTGTCTGCTTTTGAGTGGCGTCATAGGTATGTCTTTGGGTTATAATTACTGACTGATAAATAAATTCTTCCATAATCCTACAAGATCAAGTGAAATGTAAGAAAAATACTCAATATTGTCTCCTATTGGTAGTTTTTTTTAAACAACCAAAATCCCAACCCTTCTGTACAGATGGTTAACTAATTAGTCATTGATTGAATGAGGAGTCTGAAAGAAGAACCAAGGATACATTTTATAGACAGTGATAATGATGGTGGTTGCCTTTAACATGTCCTTTTCAGACAAGCAATCCAGTAATTTTGAGAGTGAAGCCATGACTACTGAGAAATGAATAATATTTTGAGAACCTCCCCAGTAAGAGAAGACTCTTGACTGTGCAGCCGTGGGCCTGTCCACTGGCTTGGCACTGGTCCTGCTCCCTGGCACTGGCCCACTGATCCTGGCTGCAGCCATTCCAGAAGCCCGTGAGGTCACTAGACACCAGACAGAAACACCCATTTTTGGGCTTCTTGTGCTGTCCCAAGATATGTGGAAGCCTTAGTACCAAGAAGAGAAGGCAGGGTGTGGTGGGAAGGAGTGTGGGAATGGCAGGGTTCCCTCTGCTACCAAACAGCTGCCTGGGTTTGAGCCTCTGGGCTCTGGGCCTCCTTCCTCACTGATAGAATATCACAGAGAGGATAGGAACTATATATATATATATATATATATATATATGTATATATATGTGTGTGTGTGTATATATCTAATTTTTCAATTTTTCTTTTTCTTTTCTTTTCTTTTTTTTTTTTGCTTAAGAATTTATAACGTACTTTTCCTAATATCACAATTTTTCTGTGAGGTAGGCTAGAAAAGCATTTTGTCCATTTTGTTGCTGGAAATGCTGAAGGTCTGAGAGGTAAATGTCACACAGCTAGGAAAAGTGGCAGAGCTTGCGGCAAGTGGCAAATCCAGCTCTATAGACTTCTGGTCCAATGTTCTTTTTACAGTCTCATAGGAACAGGGCTATAAAGAGGCAGCTTACCAGGCATGTTTCTGTTGGCTGACTGTGTTTTCAAAAGTTTGAAATTGTATGTGCTGCACATTTGCATAGCCCCCACTACTTCACGTTGTGTGTGATACCCACTATATACTCTTCCACAGCTGCCTGGCCCTTCAGTTGGGATGCTATCACAGAAACATATCTGTGCACATTACAAATTTCCCTATGTTGCAGTATTTTTATTATTACATGTATTTGTTCTTCTCTGTTTCATTTCTCAATACTAAATCTGTTAATCTGCATCAAATTAGTGTAAGTAAAAGCACTGACTTTTCTAAAATAAAACAACCTGATTTAGCAAGAGATTATCTTTCTGGCAAAAATCACTCTATTATACAAGAACAGAATATATTAACGCACATAAAACTTTCATCTAACTCTATTTCATTCTAAGTCTGTTCATCCAAAATTGTACTTCTGAAATTCCATTATCTGACTTTGGACATAGAAACAGACTTTTAGAGAAGACGTCCCTCTCTCCATTCTCAAAAGTCGCAAGGCAAAGGTGTAGCCCTGTGAATACATGCTCTGTTAGAAGTACATAAAAGGATCATTCATACCTCTGGATTGAGACTGAAAGCTTTTGCTGGTTTTCCCACACAAAGAAAATCAAAAATGATTTCTTTCATTGCAAAATCTAAACGTTCCTGTAGTGAAAACAAGGAAACAAAATAAAATGAATGTGTTAACATACAAATTGGACACAAGATGGCTATTTTCATCACACGCATCAGATAGGCAGTGGCTAAAAGAGCAGGGGTATTGCTTGGTTTTATGGATCTCAGGGAACCCTGAAGGAAGACCATGCTTATCTGAACTGACGGTGGGGCTACTTCTGTTTTCACGTGGTGTGCAGGGATGTCTTTATTATGTAAGATATGTAATTAGCCCCTAAGGCATAGAATGATGAATGACAAATAAATCAAAAATCAAAGAACCAAAACACTTGGGGTGTCTGTTTCAAACAGTCCAAACTCTTCCTACTTGTATTGCAAATACTGGTAACTTCTTGAAACTCAGTTTAAAATGTATTTTTACAGATATCACTGTGAAATGATCATTTTTCTTTTATTCTTTAACGTTAAAAATCCTAGGCTCATATCATAACAAGCAATTCTACAAGTGAGATGAATAATCTACGCATAAGACATATTAACGTTACTTAAACGTGAAACATTTAAGCCAGATTCTAATAATTCAAGACTGTGGCTACTGAGATATTACAGGTTCATTTTATACAACATATTTCAGGATAATCAAAGCACATCCTCAGACACATTATAACTCCATGTAGAAAAGTTACATTGATTCTTCCACCTGCAGAGCAAGTAATGTCTTTCCCCTAAGTACAAATATTACAGAGGTATTTCACTGAACCAAGCACAAAGAGAGATACCCAATATAAAATAGTCCAGGAAGTAACAATGGAAGCTTACATCTTTATGTCAATATCAATCGTACTTCAACAGTACTTTCATGCCTGTTATTTGTCTTTAAGCACACAATATTCCGAGGCACACTGGGCATGCATTTTCATCCCCATTTTATAGATAAAGAAACTGAGAAAAAAAGATGTTCTCTGTTTTGTTTAAGGCTCTAGAGCTGGCTCACAGCAGCAGCTGGACTGAAGTAATAGCCTTTTCCAGCTCTGCTCTAAATCATGAGGAGATAGAAGGCAAAGTAAAACCATTTACTCACAAAGTGTTTTAAAAAGTATAACTCTTGAGTCTAAAAAGTAAATTACATACTAAAAAATATATATATACCATTACTGGACCCAGGTTTTAAGTCAATTAATTCACATAAAGAACTTAGGACAGTTCTTAGCAAAGAATAAGTACTTGGTAAATACTGATATACCTATGCAGTTCTTCTTTTTCACAGGGTGAAAGTTAGAGCATTATTATTCACTCCTTAAATTTCACTAAATTGCCTTCTTTTGATTTCCTCTAAACATCAGACCCTTTGCTTCCTCTTTACTTGTAGAATCCAGAGTGGAGAATCAGGAAAAAACAGGGACAAACAGTCAAGAGACCTTTCTACTAATTATGACTTTGTGACTCAGAGGAGCCACTTGAACTCTGTCTTTGTTTCTCCATCTGTCAGAAGCTGAAAACACTGGATGTACTCCTGGCACAATTTGTTTTGAAGCAAAAGAATAGGCTATGTGTGAAAACACTTAGAACCTTTCTGAAAAGTCTAAACACGTAAGGTGTTATTTTAGACTTTTCATCTTTGAGTACTTCCTAAGAAGCAGACTGGCTGCTTGAGAGCAGTCAGAAGATCACCACAGCCAGAAACTTCCCATTACCTGAGCAATGAACTGGATGATTTTCACAAAGATGTTCAGAGGCATATCCCTGGGCACCACACCGCGGGACCCTTTGGGGAAAAGTGTTGTGATGATGGTTATAAGTCGGCTGAAAGATAAGGGGGAAAAGAGAAAACAAGCAAGATTGGCTGAGCTCCAGTTCTTTAAGGGAAAATGGCAGATGTTTCATTTATCTAAGTATCAGAGAGAATTCAGAAAAAGAAAACAAACCACCTCACCCCTTTCCATTAGCATAATTATTCTATGAAAAGTTTTTCTGGAAAACCAAGAACTGTTGGAAAATTATAGCTGTTTCCTTTGTTGAAGTGGCCAGTGCAACCCTGGAAGTGGAACTTGTTGATCCTTGGAGAGGATGGAATTTTTGTGATGGGTGCTGAGCCAATGACTAAGGAAAGCCTGAATATATTCCTTAGGACTTAGATCTTTTAGAAACTGTCAGCTGTGAACAGCTTCTAGCAGGGTTAGTTTGGGCAGCAATGAAAGAAAACACCCTCCACAGTGGCTGGGTGATGTGGTCACCATAAACACAAGTCAACTTCTTACCTTTGAGTAGCTGTGTTGCTTTCACATTTAATTCGAATCATGTAAACCCAAAGTAATCTGTAGAGAGATTCCAGTGCAACTCGAGCCATCTTGGGGTCTTTATTCTACAACAAAAACCAAGATCTAAGATTGCAGATAGAATAGTGATATCTAGAGACGATTCTTCTCTGAATGACTGGAAAAGGCAGGCCCCAGGTGGGTGGCAGGCACATTGCATCATCTGGGACTTATATGATATTGTCTCTTGATGCTCATGGGATAAATAATCCATGAAGAGGAATCCAAATGGCCGTGATGGTGGGACAGAGTAATTCTGGGGGTAGCCATGTCATTCTTTCCTTTGTCAAGGTGAGTCCTAAAAAGACTGCCTCCTCCCTCCAGCCCCAGGGAATCTGAATTCTACAGCACCAGTCTATTCTTTCCATTGTTGATTATGTCATTTTAAACACCTTTATTCCTTTGATTTCCCAACTCCTCCTCCCCACTTCCATCCCATCTGATTACCCTCCAATACATAATGAGACTAATGTGTACTAGGTACTGTGCTAGAACCTGGGTTATAGACAGAAAAGATAATCCTTTCCCTTAAGATGTTCACAATCTACGGGGGAGGAGAGCCAGATAATAAATAGGCAACTCTAAGACAGTACGAGAAACTGGGAGGGACAGGAGGGACAGGACTGGATGGGAGGAAGGTCGACCTATTGCAAACTTGAGGAATAAGGTAAGGGAAGGTTTCCATGAGAAGATAAAAACTCAGATGAACTTTAAATCTATTCATGCACTCATTCATTCATTCAATAAACATTTGAGTGGCTATGCTGGGCCTGCTATGGTGCATGGCCCTAGAAACTTGGAAAGGTGTAAGCAAATGGTGGGAGGGGGAACGTCTACAGGCAGAGGCAACAGCACATGGAAGCTGAGAGCTGGTGGACAGGGGCCCTCTTTTGGAGCCTGGGACTCATTTGAATGTTAATGAAGAGCCAGTGCAGGGCCAGATAAAGGTGTAGTGGCTGGTGAGCCTGGAGAGGAAGGGGCCACATGAGGGACTTCCCATGAGGAGACCAGGCTTCTCATGATGGTGGTGACAGGGAGCCACTGAGCTCTGAGAGAGCACATTGGAAGTCTTGTGTCTGCAGCGTGCGCAATGGAGCAGATGCAGGGAGGCCAGCTGTGGGCATCATCTAGGCCACAGTAACAAATCGGCCAGAGAAGAGGGCTTGGGTTTTGTCATCCAACAGACATCACCTTCATTCCTTGCTTCTCACTCTCACTCCATCTTTTCATCCAATAGTGTAGATTTTATCCACAAAATGTCTCTTGAATTTGACATCTGATCCATTCCCATTTTCTCTGCTGCAGTTCAGGCTTGCAGCACTGTCACCTAGATGGCTGCAGTGACCTCCCAATAGTCTTCCTCAGTCAGTTCCCTCCACACTGTCCTATCTTATGCCAGAAATCATGGATTGAGCAGTTTCTCTGATGCTTGTGTGATCAAGTAACCATTTCTTGGCATGGCATACCTGACCAGTCGATAGCTGGCTCCCATCCTGCTATTCTCCCACAAGCTCCATAAACTCTAGCTAGGCCATGCTCATTCCATTTCTGTGTTAGGAGTGTCCTCCACCCCATTCCCCTGTCTCTGAATCCTTTTTTCCCAGGAGAGCCCTACTCCTTCTTTATAGGGGACTTGGATGCCCTCTCCTTTGTGCAGCTTTCTCTGTTCCTCCCTGATGTCCTGAATCCCATCCTATTAAAACTAATTCTTCCCTCTTGAGTGTCTCCTGCTCCTCATACATACCTCTAGCACAGCCTTCAGCTCTCTACATATGGGGTTTTGTTTAAACATCAGCTCCTACATAAATAGTGGGTTCTCTAAAAGGAACGGGCAATATTTACCCCTGGTGTCTATCAGAATTCCTGCCATTCTGCAGGGTATCAGGGAATGTTTGCAAACCAGTCTTTCAATATCAATCTTACATGTCTTTTGCCTTTATGTTATTTCTTTTTCCCTACTCATTTATTTATTTTGTTGTAACAGTTCTACCTGTTTTCTTCTTAGTGTAGATAGTTTGGGTACTAACTTTTGTAGAATTCACAATTGTTTAGAAATCATCTGGCATAGAGTTTACCTTTAAACTGTTTACAGAATAAAGATGAGCCACATAAATTCTACAGGAAAGACTATAGTGAGAAGTTTTTAGATTTAGGGAAGATAGACTTCTTATGTCTGTAGTTTAAAAACAACTTTTTAGTGTGATCATTATTTTAAAATCTAAATTTCCATGTGTAGTTAGGTCTATTTCTGGATTTTTTTTTGCTCTATTAGTTCTGTCTATTCAAGCACCAATACCATATAATTTTAATTATTGAAGTTTTATAATGTTCGTTAATATCTACTATGGCCTACTTCCTACTGTCCATTGTTCTTTAATATTTTTTTCTTTTTAGACTTTTCCTAGATATTCTTGCATGTTTATTCTTCCCAATAAACTTTATAACTACTTGTCTAGCTCCAGGAAAAAATATCCTGGCTTTTTAGAAGCACATATTTATATATAAAGGTTTATTTATTTTTGCCTGTTAATATAACAGGCATGATATAATTTATTCAAATGCTTTGGTTACTTAAAGGGACTTGAAACTAGTAAAGTTGCATTTAAAATATTCTGTCATTCAAAAATTTCAGGAACTGTGACTACTCTTCCTCCAATTGCTCCAAATGAGCAAGTAACTATGGTGTGCTTACATGGTGGTTAAAGGCAGATTCCATACACAGACTAACTGGGTTTGAATCCATGCTTGCTCTGCAATTTACTAGCTGTGTGGCTAACCTTGGAGAAGCTCTTTAATCTCTCTGGGTCTGACTTTCCTTGTCTGTGAAATGCAGAGGATAATCTTCCCTCTCTCCTGGGAGTATTTGGAGAGTTAAATGAGTTAATGCACATAGGCTATTTGGGATTGTACCTGCCTGTAGTATATTGTGTATAAGGCACCAGAGATCCAGCAGCAAACAAGGGAAATGTAGTCCCTATCTGTAGGGAGCTTCTATTTTTAGTGGAAATGTCTCCTCATTTGTGAATTTCCCTTTTGAGAATATATAACACTGTTTTAGATTTGCCTAGTGTATCATTTGAAATTCTCTCAAACACATTATCTTACATTGCGAAGCATGTCAAGGAAGGGCAGTTATCATCTCAATTTCTTTGCGGATCTTAGCTGAGCTCTCCAGTCTAAATGACTCATAACAGTGACTTCTGTTTTAACTTCAACTTCTTTTAAACATTTTTTCCTGTACCTCCCACCCACCTTTTTTGGTGTATCTTATTGTGACTGATGTTCTTTCACTATTAAGACTATATTTGAAATTGTATATTTTTGCTCCCATAAAGACTGAAGAGCAAAGTGATTGACTTAGGTTTTATTTTGTTTTGTTCAGGATTATGCACTAGTAAATGGTTTTAGCATTTCAAGATGATAGCATGATGATTGCAATTGCCTCCTAAATCGATTCCCTGGCCTCTCTTCCACTGTCTGCATAGTCAAATGATGTTCTTAAAATACAAACATGATTGTTTACTTCCCTGCATTTAAAGTCCGTAAGGGGCTTCTAATCACCTACTGGACAATGTCCAAATTTCATAATGTGGCACAGGAGGGGCCTTTGGTGACCTAGTTCTCCCCATACCACCTCCCCACGCCCCCCGTGTAGGTGCAGCTCATACTGCAACATCCCCTCTGCAATTCCCTGCGTGCCGGGAATGCCTTCCTACCCTTGTTCTACTTGGGAAACTTAGGTCCAGTTAGGTGTCATTCCCTTTTATTCCGTTCCCCTGGCCCTCCTCTCCTTCCCCCATCCTCCAGAGAAGCCACCAAGTATCCCTGCTCTCTGTTTCCTAGAATGCTATCCTAGTCCTTTACTTGCATGTTGCCTACCAGATTATGAGCCTCAGGCTTTTGGCTTATTTAGCTATGTGTCCTCAATGACTGCCATACAGCAGGTTAAATATTAAAAAAAAATTAAATATTAGAAAACAAAGAAATAGCAAATATTAGAAAACAAAAACAGACTGAGTAGTAGCTGAACAACTTGATGCATAAGCAAGATTTCTTTATACAGATCCTATATAAAAAGCAAACCTTGGTACATAGCTGAAGCTAATCTTCATGATAATATCATGATAGTAATAAATATCTCACACTTGTATGGCATTTTGGTATTTCAAAAGCGCCTCCACGTAACGTGATATCAACTAAAGGATTTTATAATGGAGGGAAGCCTAATGAATTGCTCAGAGTCATGAGGCAAGTAAGTGACAGCTGGGATAAGAACTGACTTCTGCTCTAATAAGTATTGTTCTCTTGGGAATTAGAATGTATGTATTACATGGTACTTACTATATCAGGCATTATTATCAATGCTGTACATATATTAACTCATTAATTCTTATAACAATGCAGATACTGTTATTGTTCTTATTTTATAGATGAGGAAAATAACCTACTTGAGGCACAGATAAGTTGAATAACTTACCCAAACTCACATAGCTAATAAATGACAGGGCTAGAATCTGAACCTTGGCAATCTGGCCTCAGTGTCTTCAAAGCATTAATTTTCCACTTCAGCTTAATAATATACAAAGGCTGCTCACATATGCTACCGGGACCTACCTTGAACACAGGCCTTCTTCCTCGTTTGTCTTTGCATTCCTTTGGCAGCTAACATAATAGGTGCTTGATATATATTTTCAGGGTATTGGCATTTTTAGTATATATCTCAAGCCACTGATTTCTTTGTCAAAGATTGCTGCTTCAAGATCAAAAGACCAATCTATATCTCGCTTAATTAATTAACAATTTATTTATATATGTATTATGGCTCTGAGGTTCACTGATACAATTGTTCAAGAAACTATTGGGTTTCAGAGCAGATCTCTGCACTCACTGCATCTCAACTCTGCGCCAGTCACTGATCTCATGGGACGTGTCAGCCTGCACAACAACATGCCTATGCTCTTTAAAATTTGCTTTTAATTTAGTTAAAGCAATTCAGAGTTAATAGTGACAAACATGAACAATTGAACTCACTGATAAGTTTGCTAGTAATACGATCATTAGTACAGACCAATGTTGCCCAGGGTCTACCAGCTGACCATTTGTACCAAGTCATCTGGGATGCTTTTGCACACACAGTTTCCTGGGCTGCACCTCAGACATTTTGAACTAGAACCTCTGGAGGTAGGTTTCAAGAAGTTGCATTTAAAATAGGCTTCCTGGGGGCAAGGGCAATGTACGTAACCTTAACGTTTGTACCCCCATAATATGCTGCAATAAAAAGAAAAAATAAAAATTAAAAAAAAAGAAAAAAAGTAAAAATAGGCTTCCTAAGAGATTCCTGTGCATGGTAAGGTAAAGACATTGACATAGACGGATAAAGAATTTTAGTAATCTACTGATCTTGTTATACTCAAATACTTTCTAGTTTTCTTTTCCATTTCAATTAAAGTCATTTAAGTAAATCTATTTCTTTGTGTTATATTTCTTTGCATATGTTTTTGACATTTCTTTTTGACACTTGAATCAATTTACTTTGATCATAATTCACCCCTTTGGATATGTATTATCCAAATAACACACTGCTACAGTTTAGGATAATTTCTAAAATTATCAGATCAACAATTTATGGAGATTATTTTTCTATTGAATGGTTGGATAAATAAAGCATTCATGGAAAATAATACACTTGTCATCTGATCACTAATTTTCAGGCCCAGTTTATGTACATTATTAGAATTTATAAATTCCACTTTGAAATATGCCTTTATATTGACAGATCTGAAATACAAATAAGAGATTTTCTCGTCCTAGCACTCTGGGAGGCTGAGGCAGAAGAATCACTGGAGCTCAAGAGTTTGAGGTTGTAGTGAGCTGTGAAGATGCCACTGCATTCTAGCCAGGGTGACAGAGTGAGACTCTGTCTCAAAAAAAAAAAAAAAAAAAAAAAAGATTTTCTCAAGGTTATAGAATAAGGTTAATAGTAAATCAGAATAACTACATCTTGAAAATTAATGCTTCTATTCCTATACATCATACATATATATATATATTTATAAATAGAGAGAGAGAGAGACAAGGTCTTGCTCTTTTACCCAGGCTGCAGCCTAGAACTCCTGGGCTCAAGGAGATCTTCCTGCCTCAGCCTCCAGAGTAGCTGGGACTAGAGGTGTGTGTGCCTCCACATCCAGCTAATTTTTTTTTTGTAGAATTGAGGTCTTACTATGTTGCCCAGGCTGGTCTTGAACACCTGGCCTCAAGCAATTCTCCTGCTTCAGCCTCCCAAAGTGCTGGAATTATAGGTATGAGCTATTGCACCTGGCCAACTATACCATTTAAATTTGGTATTTACAGAGAGAGTAGTAGTCATTTTAAAATAAATGATGCCAGGCATTTTAATGCATTTAGGCAATGATTGTGGGATTGTGAAATCCTTAATTATATTACTCAACACCTCCACTTATAAAATAAAAATATCATTAATAACCTTACTATTATTACATGAAAAGTTAAAAAAAGAAAGCACTCCTTAAACTCACTGTGATTATCACATACAACTATGTAAGTAGGGAAGACAAATTTTATCAACTATATTTATGGCAACTACAATTGCTTTGAGATTAATACTGGAAATCAAAATACCTTACTTGTACCTCCCTTCCTTGCCCTCCTTGAATGCATTATTCTCTACCCTAATATCCTATTTAATCTTATTTAGAGCAGCTATCACTACCTGAAGTTTTTTTCCTCATGTATTATCTACTTGCTTACTGTCTGTCTCCTCTCCTAAATTACAACTACTAAGAGACCAGGGAATGCTAGTGCCTTACACATCACTTATTTCCAGCACCAGGAACTGTGCCTGGTAGACGACTTGTAAAGAATTGTTGACCAGCTGACTGACTGAATACCTAAATGCATTCAAGCCCTAGCACAAGTGGTGACTGAGACAAAAGGAGAATCCTTTCTAATTCTGTACTTTGGTTTCCCCAATTGTAAAACTAGGCTGTATCATGCATAACCTTCAGATGAAATATTGTTATTTGAGCAAAATTTTTAGAAAAACATAAATAAGATCATGAAAGCACAGGGATAGCTCCATGCTACCTGTGGCGTTGCCATGACATCCATGACAATGTATATAAAGCCCCTGTCACTCGCCTGGCTCCAGTGAATGAGCACTATTGCTGTTGTTATTAAACACATAATAAATTTCTCTCTTAACCTTTGAGGTTTCTTTTTTTGGTTTCGTTTGGTTTTTTATAATCTGGGCCTCACAAGTGTATTATATTCATTTTTTACAAAGATAAGACATTTAAAAAATTCTCCCAATTACATCCATTTCGAAGGATAAGAAACTAATACATAGTTATCATGATAACTATTATATTTTAAAAGTACCATTAAATCAAGTCTCAAAGCATATTTCCTTTTGTAAGAGTTAGCTGTAGTATGGCAAATGTGAAGGGAATGTATCATTTTTTTTTATAGCTCAATATATTCAGATTCTGCCATAAAATATACAGAAGAAAAAATTATTGGTCACCAAGGACCATGAGTTCCTGAAAGATGTGCATGTCTTGGTGAGAAGGTACCATACATTTCTCATGACTTTACAGTGGCATATTGCTAATACATGGTTGACTAAATTAATGAAGTATAGATATTAAAGAATTCAAGTGTGTGCTCCCAAAGCAGCCTGATTCCGACAGACTGACACCAAGGACAAACCAGGGCACTGACATTGAGCGAGCACTGCATCCAAGCGAGAGAGCTTGGTTACTTCGAAAGTGGGCAGTTTTTCACGCTCACACACTTCTGTTCTGCTCCTGCCACCCCACCCTCCTGACTGCTCCCCTCTGCTGAATACATCAAAGGTGGCTACCAAAGGTCAACATATGGGATTCAGACACTGGGTTCATTATCCTGAAGCATCTGGGGGGAGGACGTGGGAAGGGAGGGAAGGTTGCAGGAAGGTGTGTGGGGCAGGGTTGGTTTAGTGGTCCCTTATGAAATGATAAGGTCGGTTCTAAATCCCATAAAATACTGAAACTATTCAAGACAAAGTATACTTCTGAAGCTGTGCTAGTTTTTTTCCTCGGGTATTTCTTCCCTATTAAGAACTCAGGAGGAGGTTTGAAAAGTGTTCTGCATATTAATGACATTTTAAAATGGTCCCATTCAAATCCCTACTGGGTTTACTTCTAAATATATGTGATACAATTTTATTCCATTTGTAACTCATCAAGGATCTTTTTATATTTTTTAGCCTTGGGGTAGTGAATTCCAACAGTTTATTACCCATAAAGTAAAATATCATTGACTTTACTTTGCCTAATAACTACCTCTTTCATGATTCATGGGATCTGTGACCTCCACAAATCTCACAGGTATCTCTCTACTCCAAACTTTTACATCCCTCACTGTCTGCAGCGTGCATGTTGAAACTTCATTACACATTCCCCAGTGAAACCCTAAGCTCTTCAAGGACAGGGACTCTATTCTACATTTAGTTTTTATAGAGCTGCTTCCCCCATCCTTCCCACTGCCAGCACCTTCCCTGGCACCTCACACCAACATAAATCCTTGCTGAATTGAACTGAATTCTGGAATGTGGTTCTAGGTTCAGTCTCTCTATAGCATTAACTCTACCTACTCCTGATCTTACTGCCTCTCTCTTTTAGAAATTCTAATGCCCGAAATGTTTTCACAGGGAAATACTGTCAGTGCCCAGACCTGCTTCTCTATGGGGCTGTTGATAACCCTCTTGTTAAGTCTAGCCGGTAGGCTCTGACCAGAGCTGTAAACAGTATTCTAACTTTGAAGCAAGTAAGTTTCAAAGTAAGATGCTCTGCTATGTTTCAAAAACAATTTTGGACAAAAACACTTCGGCCTTTTTGGCTACAGCAATAAATTGTCATGCAAAATATTATTTTAATTCTAACCAAAAATTCATCAGATACATTAAACATAAACAGAAAACTACACTAACAACATTCTCAAGCATTTCCCTTTTTGGTTTTAAACAAAATGAGCATTTTCTATCTGTGTAAAATGTAAAAGAAAAAAATACACACTTAACTGGAACTAATAATTGGATAACTTAAAAGTAAACCAAATAACAAAAATGACACTGGGTTGCATGTGAAGAGTTGTATGGCAGATGGATAAATCCTCAAATAAAATACCTAAAGGTGGCCCTTATACAACAGTTGATAACCTTGAAAAGTATTTCATTTTTTTGAGTACTTAAAAGCTTAATTGTCTATGCACTGTTATGATATTTCACTGCCAATTTGAAGAAAATGAATGATTCTAATTTTGTATTTCACAATCAGCTTTTAGAGCCAGTTCATAGTTGGCTCTTAAAGCAGCTCTAATGCAGATTATTGTGTAATTGTGGTAAATGCAAAATAATATAATTAACCCTAACCACTTCACCAAATTAAAGTGTCATAGAAAAAATAAAATACGGAAACATGTATAGACACATATAAGATTTTTAACAAATTATATTTTAAAAATTCTAAAGCAGCAAATACCAAACATATAAAAGAGATTGAACCACATCTTTGGACACAACTGGGAACAAGTATGAAAAATACATCCTATTTGTACTTGTATTAGGGATGGCCTTCATTTCTCTATCTTTTACCAATGGGCCACTAAAACTTAAAATATGTTTACCACTTTGTATTTATAAAGCCAATTTTAAAGGTAATCATTACAGCTGTTTTAACTGTATGCTCAGCAGTCCCAGGGACCATGACATTACTCTTCATGTTACCCAACCCTGTGCTGCCTACCTGCAGAGCTGTGAGTGCGTAGGACTGAGGGACTGCCTCGCGGCTAGAATACCTCCCAATAACCACAAATGACAGTGACAGGAAACAAATGTTCTCTGTTACTAGTCAATCCTTCCACACAATGGAGCTTCCTCCCAACCCCCAAATATTTTCCTAGACTGGAGGGGAGAGAGGTGATTTTCTGAAATCAACTTACAGGCTTCTATCAGCTGAACGTGGCCCTTATTTTATTTTTAAATCACTTAGATAAAATGTGGCAATAGATGCATATTAAGCAGCATTTAATTCTACCTTTAAAGTGATCTTTGTTAGAAAAGATTTATTTTCCCCCAATCTGAAGGGATTTCTCTTATCCCTAGTCACAGTCTAAATTATAGTTACTGGCTATATTACATAAGAACCCTTATTAAAATTTCTTTCACTATTCCAATAGCATAGGATAATCCCCCTTGCAAACATCAGGAATCAATCCCAGAAGCATATAAACCAGCCTAAGAATTGCATTGTAAATTTTTATAAAACATTGTTTTTGAGCCAACAAATACTAACTTTAAGGTTAGATAAGCAGTTGTTGAGGAAGACGTGCCACCTGTTCAGGAACAGCTGCTTCTGACTGACACAGAGTAGGCAGGTCACCAGGGGGTACAAGGCCTGAGGAAAAAGAGACAAGGTCACAGGAATAATTTATATTTCAACAAACTAGGTAACACCATTCTCTGCACCCACTACCTCTGCAGCCGTGTGGGCCAGAAGAAACAGGACACTGTGTAGCACAGCAAGGCCCAATGGGCACAGGGTAGAGGTGAGCATTTTGTAAATGCTTTCTGATAATCTTGGGGATATAATAATCTAGAATTATGGATAGTATATAATAATAAGTTCCATGTATAAGAATGTGGAAATCTGATTCACTGCATTAGTTTTTACTTATGAATGTCAAAAACAAACTCACCATCTTAGATAACTCTCTCAATCTCCGGAAACAAAAAAGCAGGAAGGCACATTAATTTTGCAAATGTTACTGGCTTTTTTGCTCATAAACATCTACTAGTTTGTTCCTGTCTTAGAGGTAGGTGTATATATTTTCTTTCGCACGCAACCTTCTGTAATTAAGGAGGATTCCTAAAAGAAATGTTACTGCCTTGGTAAACTCTACCAAGACAAATTTAACCACAGGAGGAATTTGCTTATTACCAAATAAACAGAGGTGCTACTGTGCTTTTCCTGCCTAACTGGGCCAGTTTCCCACAGCAACTGGAGGAGACAGAACAGCTAATGGACAGCCACCCAAAAAATGTACATGTAGAACCCAGATAGCATACACCTTTATGTCTCACAAAAAATGAAGTCCAATGAAGATTTTAATAAAAATGTAACTGGCTCACCTATTTACTTGAATTAGCAAGAAACAGTTACCACAATGAGACTGAGTGCTCAATAGTTCATTACCTTTTTTTTTTTTTTCCAAATTAACTTAGTTTTAAATGGACTTTGAACTACTGCTACCATCAAGTGCAAGTCTAATGCCAATCAGTAATAAAAAAAAAAAATGCATGCAGTTAGTCACAATGACCATGGAATGTAGACAAGTTAGCAAATATGCCACCATCACCAGCAAAGCAACTCTGAGTATCTGCTCATATCATGGTGGCAATGCCCATGCTTTGGAGGCTAACATAAACCATGTCAGCAACCAGCCACACCAAAGCAACCTGCTTCCTCCAGACTTTCACAATTACGGCTGGTATACCACGTGCTTAATTTACCACAGAGGGTAAAAGGTGGTGGTAATTTAAGATTTTCCTAGGCTGCTCTTCAAAGCCTTCCCAAGAATTGTTTTTCAGGCCTTCAGAGAAACTCTCCTATGGGGAACTATCTATTTCCCAACTCCCTTTCCTGCCTGGTTCAATTTTGATTCTGAGTATCAGGATAGGAATTAGCCCGTGCAGGATACTGGGGATTGAGAAGAGAAATTATTATTCAGTATTATAAACTTCATTCTTCAGATTGGAAAAAATTCTCGGAAATAAAATACAAATCAAGTTAAGCCAATCTTAAAAATGAACACAGTATCCTTAGGACTAGAAGGGTCATTGGAGATGACATAGTCTAATGCCCTTATATGAATGTAACTTCAGTCATGGTCAATACTAAATGCAAACTCCAAAGTTTCAAATGCTACCTCTTTTTGAGGGAGCTGTAGGTAATTCTTCCATTTGTGGAGTGCTTATGACCCTCAAAAAGACTCCTGACTAGGAATTTAGTCTCTGCAGTTCTACTTGTGTTTTGGATTTTGTCGTAGTTACTAACCAAGGAATGCTTCTTTCGAGAAGAAAGTTCCAACGTGGTGTCATAAAGGCTTTCCACAAAATTTCTAAGGCAGGGAACATTTACTTCATTCTTAACAGCCTGAAATAGAGATGTATGTGAATATTATACTAATGAAATTGTTGATTCTGTAATCCAATTTGAAGAAGATTTTAGAAATGAAAATGTAACTCACAGCAGCGACTGGAACAAGGATTTCAACAAAAAGCCCAGCCAAGGCATGCTTGATATCTTTGTCTTTGACCTCAAGGAAATAGTGTGCACATTCCTAGGAAGAAGAAACAGAATATAGGGAAGGAGAGTAGATTGAAATGTGCACATAGAGTATACTGAAAGAAATTTCAGTAAATAGATGTTAATTCACTCATACATATCAACATAGCACCTCACAATCTATTAGAAATCTCTAGATTCAAACACTTATATTGGAATCTAAATGTTTGCAATGGCTTCAATGACATTTTGCAATTTCCCCCCACTCTTCTCCTACTTCTATTTCAAATCACTATTCTGAAAGCACAAAGCATTGCTAACCAGCAAGCACACATTTATACACCGAATTACTGATTAATTCATTCAGGCATTCACTTCCAATAAATTTCTATTGATTACTTACCGTGTGGGGGGCCCTGGGCCCTTGGTTAGCCCACAAACACAGAGGCCGAGGGAAGGTAAACATGGGAAGAGAGGCAGAGGACATTAAACTTATTTTAGGCCCCATGCCTGACAGCCTCGGGCACAGAGCTGTTTACTTGTTCGCCCTGACATTTTAGGTGTGTTTATTATTCAGATAGTTTCATAAGCAAGTTTGGAATGTTTCCCTTCCCCACCTCAGACAAGGAAGCTTTTGGAATAGTTCCTCAAGCAAGGATGTCTTTGCCTGCAGATGATAGTCCATGTAAGGGGATTTTTGGTGGCTCAGGGACTCATTCTGTAGTTGGCCTGCCCAGAATTCTGCCGGCCCCTGTTCTCTTCCTGGCCTTATGAGTAGTAACTTGCTGTGGTCTATATCAGGTATTGTTTTCATTCAAGAGTTGAAGGCTACATGAATTTGATGACACATTAACAGCTGTAATAGCTATCACCCTTTATTTTCAGTTACTATTGGGAAGATTGCCAAAAACAGTTCTTAAAGTCCTTAGTCTACCAATTTCATATTAAGACCTCAGCCCAAGATGGGAAACACCAGCACGAGGAGTCATCGAGGCAGTTTTCCTACAAAGAATGGTGCTTTACAGTTCCCGTATAGTGGCCTTTTTCCTGTATTATTTTGCATACGTATGAAAATATTCTCAAGTCTTTAAGTACATAGATACATGAATTATTAATATGACAGTGGGATAAAAATAATAGAATTATCCCCTTCTCACTACTGTACTTGACTAGTCTTTAAAAAAAAAAAGGAGAGTTAGCAGTTACTGAGTGCTTATCCTGTGCTAAGAATTCTCAGGACCGCAGATAAGGTAAGAGAGGCTGGGAGGGGTTAATTGTGACTGAACAAGCTCACAAAGCTGGTGAATGTGGGACCTTGAATTAAATAAAACTCAAGAAGTTTGATGCACAGCCTCTTTCTCTCTGTCTCTCTAACAGCTTTATTGAGATATAATTCACATACCATGTAATCCACCCATTTAAAGTGTACAGTTCAGTGGCTTTTAGTATATTCATATTTGTGCATCCATGACTGCAGTCAAATTTAGAACTTTTTATTGACCCCCAAAAGAAACTCTACACCCCTTAGCAGTCACCTTCAATCTTCCTATTCACCCTCATTCCCAGCCCTAGGCTATCACTAATCTATGTTCTGTCCCTGGATTTGCCTCTTCTGGACATTCCAAATAATGGAATGTCCACACGTAATAATATAATATGTGACCTTTTGTGTGTGGCTTCTTTCACTTAGCACAATGTTTTTAAGGTTCATCCATGTTATATCAAGTATCAGTGCTTCATTACTTTTTATGGCTGAATAATATTCCATTGTATGGATATACCACATTTTGTTTATCCATTCATCATTTTATAGATATTTAGGTTGTTTCCACTTTTTGGCTACTATGAATATCTGTGTTCAAGTTTTTGTGTGGACATATATTTTCATTTCTCTTGGGTATATACCTGGGAGTAGAATTGCTGGATCATATGGTAATTTTAGGGTTAGCTATCTGTGGAACTGCCAGAGTGTTACAAAGTGGCTGTGCCATTTTACATTCATACCAGCAATGTATGAGAGTTCCAAGTTCTCTACATCCTTACCCACACTTCTTGTTATCTGTCTTTGTGATTGTAGCCATCCCTATGGGTGTAAAATGGGATAGCCTATATTCATAATACATACATCTAAACTCTCTAGTAAGATCGTCACCAAATCTAATTCATAGCAGCATTAGATAAATCCCTTCAGATGTACAAGTTTTGTAAACTCTAAGAGCTGCACATTCTGCTAGATCCTGATTAGCAACAATTCTTTTGTTATATACCATGATGAATCCAATAAATGTCAAAACTGTATAGTTTGGTTGATTATTTTTTTTAAATTAAGATGCCTTTTTATATTATGAATAGAACAGCTTTCTTTCTTTATTAAAGTTCTCATGCCTGCAAATGTTAATGTAGCTGATCCAATGCTATCCATTTTAAAAAGTGAAAAAAATCAGCTATATTTTATTCAGAGAACAATATGTACCAGTGGGTGAAAGAGAAAAATACCAACAAATAGGAAATTCCAATGCACACTCTACTCCAAAGATGATATGAAAGATTGAAAATGAAATTGTGTGCCTGCTACTGTACTATTTGGTTACAAAACACTGCATGGATTATTGAAGGTAGAATGTCTTTCCGTATTTACAAGTAAATGAGTTTTCATATTCCAGATCCATCGTTTTGAGGAAGGGAATTGCTTGATAGCCCCTTAGCTTTCCCGCCCAAGAAGTTACCTGCATAAACTGAAGAGAGGCCTCAAAATCCTCCACTGGATACATCTTAATTCGAAAGAATTTCATCCCCATTATCAAGCTGATAACGCTTTGAACCACATATGGGCTCTGTTCTTTGTGCCGTAATTCTTTTAGCTCTGCCATAAATTTCTTCTTTACAGCAAGGAATCTAAGAAGAGAACATAAGTGATTTATCAAATAGTGGGCAGGGAAGTCATTGCAGTGAGGGCCTCCAGCACCCGGGAGTGATCGTGCACAGTGATCAGAGCCCTTCCAACCAGTTCAAGTACAATGGCTGTCATTTTTTTAAGGGTTTGATATTTGGAATTTGGCAAAGAATCCAATTTTCTTCTCCTTTTCCTCTCTTATTTTATAAAATGCTCAACATCTCCTTCAGGCTAGGGGAGAATCAGGGTTATTCAGACCCTCTCAAAATGGCCTCGCTCTTAAATTGAACATGACGAAAAGCCCCATTTCCCCAGGTTTGGCCACTTCCAACATAGTTGCAGACCTCCAGGGACTGAAGTATCAAATTATGAGCATATGAGCAATAACATATGAGGTCAACAATTTCTGACAGTGACAGCAAATGATTTTTGGGTTTGTATTTCCAAATAATGCCAAGAAATATTCCTACATCCATTTCCAAAGTTTTCTGTTGTTTCTTTTATAGTTTTAGGCTAACTTTTATAGTTTTAGGTTATTATTGGAAATATATTTTTAGGTTGAAAAACATCAAGTAATGGGAAAACTAAAATTATATCTAAACGATAAAGATGAATGAGCTATCCATTATACGCATTAGGATATTTTGATCTAGTAAATGCAAAACAAATAAATAAGACACAGTCCCTATCGTCAAGCAACTTAAAGTACTGATATTGTTTGAAAGTAAAATAATACTAATTATAAAAGCAATAATATTATTATGTTAATTTAAAAAAAGAATAGCTTTTAAGGCTAAGACAGAAAGTAGCAACAGATCTTCAAAGCGCCTAAGGGTAAAGGAATGTACACATAACAACTGTTTAAAATACTTCTGAGATGGCTAGTTTAAAAACAATCTCCCCCAAATGTTCCAAGGAAAACAGTCTAACATTCATTATATTTTGTTTTCTGAGACTATTAGCCTGAGGTTCCACGAAAAATTAGAAACAAGGCATGATTAGAAAGGGTAATTGTGATAATAAAAAGTAAAGGTGAATAGAAACTGAGAAGTTTGGAATAACTCTTGAAATTTCAAAGTAGAAATTTTAGGACAGATAAAGTTGGCAGCAAACATATAGACATTGTTTCACCAAAAGGTAGTACAGGCCAGGCATGGTGGCTCACGTCTGTAATCCTGGGAGGATGAGGGGGGATGATCGCTTGAGGTCAGGAGTTCGAGACCAGCCTGTGCAAGAGCAAGACCTGTCTCTACTAAAAGTAGAAAAAATTAGCCAGGCATGGTGGTGCATGCCTGTAGTCCTAGCTGCTTGGGAGGCTGAGGCAGGAGGATCGCTTGAGCCCAGGAGTTTGAGGTTACAGTGAGCTAGGCTGACACCACTGCACTCCAGCCAAGGCGACAGAGCAAGAGTCTGTCAAAAAAAAAAAAAAAAAAAGGGTAGTACAAGGGGCTGGTGGTTGGCAAGTGGGGTGTGAGGATTCTCAAGTGCTGGCAATTTCTAGTTTTTGGCTTAGATGGGGAAGTTATACGGTGTTCACTTTATAACAATTTGTTTAATTGTCTTACACATTTTTCTTTAGGTTTGCTGTGTGTATTTTTCAATAAAAAAGATTTTAGGGCCAGGCACGGTGGCTCACGCCTGTAATCCTAGCACTTTGGGAGGCCAAGGCGGGTGGATCGCTCAAGGTCAGGAGTTCGAAACCAGCCTGAGCAAGAGTGAGACCCCGTCTCTACTAAAAATAGAAAGAAATTATCTGGACAACTAAAAATATATACAGAAAAAATTATCTGGGCATGGTGGCGCATGCCTGTAGTCCCAGCTACTTGGGAGACTGAGGCAGAAGGATAGCTTGAGCCCAAGAGTTTGAGGTCGCTGAGAGCTAGGCTGACGCCATGCACTCTAGCCCGGGCAACAGAGTGAGACTCTGTCTCAAAAAAAAAAAAAAAAAGATTTTAAGAAGATAATAGAGAAGAAAATACAAATAGTTTTAAGAAGATTTAAATATCTTATGAATGAAATATTCCCTCATGGATTATTAACATAGTTAAGAATATTTCAGGGTATATTCCTAATCTGTAGTGGCATTTTGTGGATTTCTATAAAACATCCACTTTCAAGATAGCACCCCAACTGACCCCTTCTGACATCTCTTAAATACTATTAAAATACGATAGAAAACACTAGTTGAGTTTACTGTATAAGTAAAATCTCATGGAGATCAACTGCAAAATTATATATTAATTTTTTGGATTAGGAATTCATAGATATTAAAATGTAAACTTTATTAAAATTTATAAAAATCTATTTGGTATCAGATAACATCTATCTGAGATTTTACAACTATACTCTTGAACATTTTGGAATATAAATTCCAAACTTCAGTGTAACCATTCTTTCCTATGTTTTACAGAAAAAAAATTGATGGCGAAGAAGATGATGATGATGACAGCAGCAAGTAGACATATAGCACTTACTGCATGCCAGCCATGGTTCAGTGTGCTTCACATATAGCAACTCATTTCATCCTCACAACAACTCTGTAGGCAGCACACTATTATAATGCCTTTTCTACAGTAGAGGAAATTGACGCAGAGATTTAGTAACTTGATAAAGTCGCACAGCTGGTAAGTGGTGGAGCTGGAATTTGAAGCTAGAGTCTGGCTCTAGAGTTCCTGCTCTTAATCTCTGTGCTAAGGGAACCAGTGGTTCTCAAAGTGTGGCCCCAAGGTCAGCAGCATCAGCATTGTCTGGGAACTTGTAGTAATGCACATCCTCTGGTCCTACCCCAGACCCCCTGTTAGGGCTCAATTGTGTGCCTCTCACTCCCAAATTTATATGTTGAAGTCTTAATCCCGTATACGTCAGAATGTGACTATTTTTGGAGACAGGGTCTTTAAAGAGGTAATTAAGTGAAAATGAGGCCATTAGGGTGAGGCCTAATCCAATATGCCTGGTGTCCATATAAGAAGAGGAGATTAGCACACAGACACATACAGGTTCAAGACCATATGAAGACACAGGGAGAAGGCCACCTACAAGCCAAGGAGGGAGGCCTCAACAAGATCGATCCCGCCCATACCTTGAACTTGGACTTTCAAACCTCCAGAACTGTGAGGAAATAAATTTCTATTGTTCAAGCCACCCAGGCTGGGGTACTTTGTTACGGCAGACTGCATTTCCACTTTACAAATGAAGAAATAGATTTGGAAGCTCCCAGTGACAGAGAAGAGAGTCAAACCCAGGTCTTCTGATGCAAATTCCAGAAATTTACATCCCAACTGCCTTAGACAGTCATAACTGTGAAATGTGGTCCCTCCCCTGTCTAAAATAGATTACAGTTCAATTGGAAAGAGAAAACAGTATAGCACTGACCATGAGCCATGTGAATAACAATAAAAATAATCTACCAAGGGCTTACTGTGTGTTAGCACCAATGGACATTTTGCTCAGACCTTTCTGACCTTCAGGGTGGTGGAATGTCCCAGGTTACATCACTTTCTCATACTTCCCACTGCCTTTTTGGTGAGCAATGCACCTAAGGAGGCTTCAGGGCCTCAGAGAATGAAAGGGCTCTTTTCAGCTGGGTAATTAGAGAAGACTCTAGAGGGCATTTGAATGGGGTAAAGGGTGAGCAGAGGGCTTTTGGCAGAGATAGATAAAGGGTAGTGGGCAAGCAATGCAAGTGATACTTTCAAACAAGATTATAAAAATGTAATAACTTCCAAACTGGATTTTTAAAAATTGTATTTTTATTCAAACTGCTTCCAAACACTAGAAACCTGTGGTTTTAATTTTGAAATGTGAGAGGTTAGAGGGAAAAAAGTTATAGGTTAGAGTCATATAGTTTTAAGGATGGCATGATACTTAGGAAAATTTGTTTTCCATTTTGAATCCATGATTAAAACAAGGAGAGGTGGAAAAAGGCAGGTTATTTATGTAACTCACTATTTCAATATTCTCATGAGTTAGTGGCTAAACATCTATTTATTTCTCATTTAAAAATATATATGGCTATCTTTTACTTCTAAAAGTCCCAAAAGACATAAACATGTTATTTTGGCATAAAAGTAATCCAAAAATCTATTTGCACTTAAAATATATTTTTCCTTAAAATGATTTTAGGGAAAAATAAATATTTCAATGACCTTTCCTTCAGTATTTGCTATTCAGTACTATATTTAGTAAATATAGTAACTAAATGATTACTCAGTCTTTGCTATACCATAAAATTCACGTAAAAATAAATCTTGGCTTTAAAGTGTATAGTGTTTATTATAAAAGTGAGAGTATAAGAATTTATAGATAAAGATTATGTGACATAAGAAGAAAGAAGTTTAAGAAAATCTATGAATCTCAGAAGTAGTCATCACTGTTTCAATAAATCTACCAGATTTTGACCAAAGTGCTTTAAAAAAATTGAATTTTAACTTAATTTACTTTGAAAAAGTCAATACTGTGTGTGAATATTACTTGTTAGCAAAAATAATTTCTTTTAATGATGGAATTTAAACAGCATTATCACTAGACTAGTAAGATAAAAATAAAAATTCTGCTAAAACTCAAATTCCAAACTATCTACTAATAACCAGTCATAATGAGGAAACTATTTCATAAGCATTACCATTTGGAACTAGATATACAACCTAAAATTAGAATTATTACATTACTCAACTTTACTTCAAAAAAAAAAAAGATAATCACACTACACCAGATAAGCATACATTCTTTTTCCCCACCCTCTGGGAACAAAGGAGCAGTACTTTTCTAAAGCATTGATAAAGTAAATAAATTGATTAAATGGTTCTGGGGTAGTTATGAGAAAAAAGTAATGTGATAACTTCTGGTATGACACTTGTTTGAGATTGTACCATCTGTCAATCAAGGTTAAATACACATTGACCGATTGAGAACATATCAAGGAGTATTAGAGTCCACAATTACTACAAGAGCAGACTGGCCAAGGGGTTCACTAGTGACTGGAAAGTCCTGGAGCATTGTCCAAACTGAGACATTACTTACATTCTACTATTGTAGAATTGGGACAAATATTGGCATCATGAAAATAAAAAAAGCCACTGTTGGCATGCAAACATCAGTTTGGGGGACCATAAATCCAACCTAAGATGGCAATTCCTACAGCCTTAGATTATGGCTTAGTTATGACAACGTTTCTCAACTCATTCACAACCAACTCAGAATCATGTAGCTAAGGGAAGTCATTTGACAATAAACAGTATTGTCAAGCATAATTCATAAAAACTAAGAAAAACACAGAAAGGATCTTTGGCATATTTAACTTTCCAAACGACAGCATAAGAGAATTATGCTGGGATAATTACAAAGGAATATGTGGAGATTTTCAAGGTTTGACAAATCAGCAAATGTACATATTAATACCTCAGTTTTTCTAACCTTTTATAGGAATGAGGTAGATACACATGAATTAATTTGCCAGATAATTGTAGCTTTTCCATTCAAAATGTTAATACCTTTATTACTCAATTGCAATGGAAATCTCTCCAAAATGCATTATATCCTTTTTCATAATGACTCATGAACCGCAATTATTTTAATAGGCTCTCATAAAAGTACAATATAGCCTCATGCAAAATGGCCCAGATAACTCTACTGTTTAATTCTTAGGTACGTTTTGGCCAGTTTCTTTCCTCTCTGATGCCCTCAGCTTTTGAGCTTGATATTTCTCAGTGGCGTCAGTGTATCATACGCTAGAAGTTCCTTCTCCTTCTGACACCCATGTGTTAGATGTAGATAAACTTCATTAGATTAAAGAAATCATACCAAGAAGTTTTTTGGGGGGTTTATTTCCTAAATTCTTGTCTATGCTTTAGCTAGGTAAGGTTGCTGAGTAAGTGCTTTTTAAAAGTTTTTTTTTTTTTGATAAAGTATGTATTTCCATGCTACTAAGTTAGAAAATTCCATCTCTTGAAGATAAAAATCTTTTTCTGAGGATTGCATTTCACAAGCATCAGGGTATCACTGTTGCTTGAAGCTAGCCTCCTGGAATGGATTCACATTATGTCTCTGGCTCATTTTTTCTAACCTAGGCATTTGGGATCTTGCCCAATTTGCTTCAGGGTTGGACCAAATGAAGCCAGGTAAGGACCTTGTGACATCACTTTTGGAAGAGGTATATTATTGTTAATAGCCTAACACTACTTTGTTCTAGCCTGCTAACGCAGTGCTGTGGAGCCAGATCAATTTAGCAATGAGAATTTCCCCCTCGACTTGTTTCCATGACAGAGTCTGTGACATTTTTAGTTCAGCTGAATTAAGTAAGGTCTATAGTAAAGGGGACATTCTAGAATGGAATTTTCCCACTTACGGATGATATATTGTAACCACCCACTCATGGATTATAGAAAACAGAACTTTAAAAACTGATGAACTTCTTCGGAATATTTGGGCAGAGAGAAAAGTAATTTGGTTAGCCCGTTGCTTTGGTGCTATAGCCTGAAACCCATGGACTCTGGATAGGATCTGATCCAATTGCCCAGTGAAAATGATAACTCGGTACCTGCCTTGGAAGAGCTTTCTAGTCAGTTTCAGAGATGGGGCAGAAAGAGCCCTGGTTCCTTGTAAGCTTACACACCTCCTTCCTTAAGTCAGGGCTAGGAGGATAGAGGAGGCACTCAGGTTCTAACGGTACAGGGTTCTGATGCTCACTTACTTGGCTTGTGCCAACACTCCGATGACTTCTGCATACAGGTCTGCCACAATGTGCATATTGCCAGTATTAGGACCAAGGTACCTAAGCAAAGTATAATTAGACAAGTTAGAGATCCCTGGTCATTTGAAAAAAGCTAACCATTGATTTGGTTTTAAGCACCCAACTTCTTCAACATTCAAAGGTGCGAAATCACCTTACCCTTCTTTGTATTTAAAGTGCTTGAAAGCCAAGTTAATAACATCATGTATTAAACTGTCTATTACAGGATGAAGTGGAATCTGAAAAAAAAAAAAGACAAATCTTAATTTGGAAGGGAATATTAAATAGTGGCTCAGTAACAGTACTTCCAATAACTATATATGACAATCAGTAGCAATCAATAAACATAATTCATATGACTCAGTATTTGCAATTCATAAACAATTTAATAAACTTACATATTCAAAATTTTAGTTTTTAGAATAAATATTACCTAAAAGTAACAATAAATTTTTTACCTACCTGTTTCAAAACTTCTATTAATACTAAAGAAAAAATAAAATCAATGGCAAGGTCCCGTCTTTCCATCAAATAATCTCGCTGTTGTTCATCACTGTAAAATTTAACATATTCACATTAAATGGCACTGAAGGTATTCTCAGAGTGACATAATTCATCAAAAATCTAGGACTCCTCTCCACTGGACTGCCAACCCTTTTTATCATTTCAAGAGTGCAGTGGTAAATACATGCGAATGCTCTATTTTTAATGTAGTGCAGTGGACAAACGTTGGATTTGAAGTCAGCATATTTAACTTCAAATTTAAAATTTTCAACACTGTTAACTTGAGTAGCTATTTGTAAGTCTATAACCTCATCTTGTGGACTTTTCCAAGGTAGCTTTCAACCCAGGAGTTCTATCGTCTTGTATATATGATATACACTTGAGAAGGTTGCCGCACTAGAGGTGAACATCCAAGTATCTTGGGAAAGGGGTGTGAACAATGTAGGAAAATCATAAGGAAATGAGATGATCACCAACTGGAGCAGAACTACATGGGTAGAGAAGGGATCAGTATTGTTTGTCTTTTTTCTTTTTTCCCCCATCCTTTTCCTCTTGTACTTTTGCCACTTGAGATTTAGGGAAAGGAGGAAAGAAGAAATGAAGAGGTGGTGGAAGAGAAAAAGAGTAAAAAGCAGAAGGAAGAAGAGGTAGGAGAGACAAAGCAGAATCAGAACTGTCAGAAGGACAGCAGTGCTCCCCCCACCTCATTTTCTGCTTACCTAACACATCGACTAAGGGCTCAGTTGGAACTGAACAAAGAAAGACAAACGAGAAGACTGCTGGGTTCCTTGGTACAGAATAGTAGCTAAGAGCACACTGATTCTGGTGTAGAACAGCACGGGTTTAAAATTATGCCTCTTCTAATTACCAGCAATTTTTCCATCTACAAAATGGGAATAATAATAGCACTTATATGACTGAGAAGATAAAGCATGTGAATGTTTAGCATAATCTCCCAAACATATAAATGCTCAATACTCGTATATTAAATAAAACCAATGAGGAGGGATGACAGGAGTTAGACTTGCCAGGAAGATAGTTTCAAAATAAATCAAGACTATTTTAAATAGGGAACAAGAGAGATTAAGAAGGAAGGCAGGTAATATTTAAGATATAAAAAAGAGCTTCTGGAGTGCTCTTTAACTTTAAGCAAGTCAAATAAAGGCTGGTGGATGACAGAAGGGGTTAAGAAGGGAAGGTGTGTCTTTTACCTTTCAAGGGGAAATGTATCTACAGGGCAGGAACTCGTTCATTCAGGATTATTTATGAACAGCCCCTGCCAGGAAGGTAGAGTAGTGGACAAAACCATCTGTCTGAAGTCCTTCAAGACCCACTGGAACTAGAAAAAGCTACTGTTAGCTGGGGGAAAGGAAGATCTACGCAGCCACGTTACAAAGCAGAACATCCATACGTCGGGCCTATATCTACAATATCACGGAATAAGGGAACTGACAGTTGGAAAGACCCAGGGGAAGGAGAAGTGCCAAAGATGTCCAGCAGCAGTAGAGAGAGCATGTCTTTGCTGGATGGCTGATAAGGATCTTCAAACACGGCCAGAGGACCCTGAGAAAGCAGCGGGTCTTGGAAGAAAAAAAAATTTAGACCTATGATTCTATTTTATTTAATAAGAATCGAAGTAAGACATCTACTTTCCCAATATTGAATTCAACTTTACTGCTGGTTTGAGGTCTAACTGCCAAGAGCCAGAAGCACTTGACAAATGTATTTGGCAGTCAAAATATTGATATTATACTAATCTTAGAAATCATAACCCAATATATATCCCTCATATTTGACTATTTTCAGTTGTTCTTGCTTTTCCCTAAAGTTCCTTTTTAGTTTTTGTTGGTAACAGAAACTCACATTTAGCTATATCATGCTCTAGAGACCCTCATTCTTTTGGCTTTTTTCTAAGCACACGTTCTCTCTTTCATTACAAACATTCCATTGTAACCAAAATGCTACGAAGTCAAATTTTACTGTCCTGATTCTGTATTTGATCTCGGTAATTACTCTGATCTCCTGAAAATAATCAGTAACACAATTTAAAAACCTATCATTTCCAATCCATAAATAAATCAATCCGGGAAAAATCTAGTTGAAGTAACTAAATTCTGATAAAACAGGAACAAAACTAGAACTCACCTAATTGAACTCACTAAAATTGTTCCATTTTCCACCCCCAGGAAAGTTTTAATATCTGTTCATAAGCCAACATGTAATACGGGAAAGATAACAAAATGATCTCATTAATTTATTAATCACATGGTTTGAAGCATTTTCAGATATGGAATTGAAATTCTACTTTTAAAATTTGATAGATTGAGAAAGTATTTATGAGAAGAGATTGCTAATGGGCATAGGATTTCTTTTTGGGATGAAGAAAATATTCTGGAATTAGATAGTGGTGATGGTTACACAACCCTGCCAATATACTAACAACATGGAATTATATACTTCAAAAGGGTGAATTTTACAGTACATGAATAATGCATAAATTGTAAAAATTTCTTTCTTCAACTAAAAAAATTACTTAATATGAAATAGTTATTAATCTCTCCCCCAAACAAAATGATTAAAAATGATTGAATCTTGCATAAATTAAACCACATTATAAGATTATACATTATAAGTTCAAATGAAATGTAATTTGGTAAAATTACAGGTCTTCAATTTCAAGAGAAGTCTACATTTTCTTAAAAACAGTATTTAGGACTGTCAAGAAAAAATGAGAAGGATAAACCACTCACAAAAAGTGAGTGATTTTCTGAGTGATTAATTTCAGTTTACTGTCTTTAAAAGCATTTTTAAAAAGCTGCATAATCAATTCATATGGAGAAATCTCACTGCTTTTAACATAATCTCTCTTATTTTTTTAAAAAAGTTAAGCATATTAAACTTTCTTATATTCACTGCCTTGCTGTAGGTTGATTTCCATATGAAATTATATGCGTTTACCTAAAATATGAGGAACACACATTAATGAGAATCTTAAATTTTCTGGCTGCTGAAGCGCTTGTGTAGCAGCAAGTTCCATGTTTCAAACCCGCAAGAGACGGGGACTACAGAATAAACAAACAAAATGCTCAACCTGAAGGAGGAGTCAGAGATGGTGTAACCTAACTTCCTGATTTGTTCACCAAGAGACTGAGGTACAGAAAGGTGGTGAGCTGCCCAAGGTCACGCGGCTAATTAGTGGCAGCCCCAGGACTGCCGCTAACGTCCAGTCGTGTCCTTCCCACTACAGTACACTGAGCACTCAAGGTTACTGGAACGAGGACTAAAATATCTCGGCATGTCATGCAGGGCCTGCAGCCAGCATTCTGCTTTGGGTGTAGACTGGGGAGGAGAGGGAAGAGGAAAGAAGCTGGCAAGACGGTGACCTGCAGCCCTTACACCCTGTCCCCACCAATACTGAAATAAGGCTGTGTATGAATTTTCAACTGTGACAGCTGGCAGTGAGTCAGTGCTCCAAGTGGGCTACCTGCCACAGACAGGGGGCCCCTGCAGCACCTGCAAGCCACCCTTGAGAAGTTAGAAGGACCTAGGTGCCCTTATAACTCTTATTTTATTTATCTTTCTTTAAAAAAAAATCACACCATAATCCTTACACATAAGAAATGTACCTTTTTGATTTATTGCTTGTTCGTGGTCTGTATTCATGTGATTCATCCTCAATTCCATTTTGCCTTTTATACCAGTCAAACAAGGTACGCAGAATGGAAGGCAGGCAGTACTCGGAGAGGGAGCTCATGGAGCTGATGACCTACAGAGGGAAATGCAGGACATTCAAAGGCTTTCCTGGCACTGCCAATGACTGAGAAACTTTTTTGTTCACAAATAACCCCAAACACTATGCACTACAACGTTTTCTTATTTATCACAGACCTTTCTTTCATAACCTTTATTAGTACATTCCCAAGAGCCCAAGTCTCTTAATGCTGACAGATGTTCTTCATATAATAATAATTTTGTGGTTCAAGAAAGTTAATTACTTTGACTCCCTTTCATTCTAGAAATCAGATGCTAATTGCATACAGGTTATTCATAGAACTGCAAAGAAATTATTTTCCCACATTCATTTACTACGGTATCTTATACTTCTTAGGTCCTCAAAAATGTTTGTTGTATAAATACATTAATACAATTACATTAATTGTTTAAGTGAAATAAGCAAATCTATAACCCCCAAAATAACCTAACAATGTATAGTTTTTGTCAATAATCATTCATCCATTAATTTGAAGTATGTCCCAAGTTAGACTCGAGATATGGATAGGTAGTTATAATTTACCCTGTATTAGATTAAAGGCAAACTTATTCCTTCTTTAAACAACAAACATGCCTTTGATAGATTTGTTATTCTAGTTTTCTTATCTGGAAAGATTCCTGATCTTTTGCTAATTACTACAAAAAAATGAACCTCAATTCATATCTTCTACCATATGCAAAAATTAACTCAAAGTGTGTCATAAGTATAAAACCTATAGCTATAAACCTTCTGAAGAAAACATAGGAGAAAATCTTTGTGATTTTTGGATTAGTCAAGGATTTCTTAGGGATGGCCCCAGAAGCAATTTTCATGACAAAATCTGATATACGGAAAGTCATCAAAATTAAAAGCTTCTGCTTTTAGAAAGATACTGTTAACAAAGTGATAAAGGACAAGCCACAGACAGTGAGAAAATATTTGCAGAACACACATCTGATAAAGCCTTTGTATCCAGCATATGTAAAACTACAAGGACATAGGTTTTAAGTACCTAGTTAACAAACTATATAAGCAAATTATGATACCCAGTGCTAATGAGAAGTGATAAAATGCCCATGTTCATACACTGCTGATGGAAAAAAATAGGTATAATATATCTGGAAGGTAATTTGGAAATACCTATCAAGAATCTAATAGCAATCATTTTCAAGTGGGCCATGCTGAGAACTTATCTCAAATACATAATTAGAGCTGAGCAAGGATGTTTAGGACAGCATTACTTATAGCAAAATAAATAAAATAAAATAAATAAATGGAAACAACCTAAATGTCTAGCTATATGTAAATGGTTTAAAAAGATGTGGAATGTGGTGTAGACTGTGTAACCATTAAAAATCAAATATTCCAAAAATATTTAATAACATGAAAATGCTCATGATATGTTAAGTGAGAAAAGAATGAGAAATTATTTAATTGATATGATCCCTATTTGGTATAGACACTATGTAAGTATGCGTATACAGAAAATAAGACCAGGAGGAGATGTACTAATCAGTAGAGTGCATGTTCAAACCAGGGGTTCTCAGGAGAGACAAATCACTAGAGGGAGAGGGTAGGTGGGAATTTAAGAGAAAGGAAGATAGGATTTTACCTGGGCCTATTTTAGGAAGGGTAGAAATTTGAGATGAGAACCAAGAGAAAAAAGTAAGCAAAGACCTGAGGCAGGAAAGCCTTTGGTAATGAAGGTACAAAATATTAGTAATTGTTGATAATGATTATAATGATCAATGTGATGAAGGTTTTGAGTGAACTGAAAGAAGAAATATCTGGCTGGTATCAAGAGTTTGGTTGGCCAGAATGAAGGAACATAATGTTGAAAATGTTTCTTCTTTAGAAAGTGGGAAGCCCCTAAAGATTTTTGCATAGGGACATAAACCTGTACAAACGGTGTTTGGGAAGGTTTCACCGGCAGTGAGTGATGTGGAGGATACAGACACACACATGCTTGAAATGCATGAGGTCACTGCACCGGTTCCATGCATGCAGTGATCTCGGCCTGCGCCAGGAAGGTGGCAAAAGAAGTGGAAATCCTTAGTTAACTTAAAATATTTCTGCAGTTAAGCAGGCCAGGCTTGACTTCCTTTTATAAAGCAGGAAATGAGAGCAAACGAGCTAAAGTGCTTCATGTCAGTAGGATTTTCTTTCCACTGTCACATTTAAAAGCAGCCCTGAGACTGAACACAACATTGCTTCCTTCCTCAGATTTTATCTCCTCACAGCCTATTTCATGCTCTCTCTCCGATGATGATGGTTATATGTACATATACAAAATTGTACATTATCTTTAGTTAATGGGTTAATATAAGTTAAAAATAAATAGGCTATTGCATTTATTGCATTTGGCCTGCTCTGTGAACCTAGTCAGCATTAATTTTTTTTAAATTGAGACACAATCTAATTATTTTAACAGAGTCCTCCTTTCCCCTACTCCCGTAATATCCACAATCAAGACACATTTTCCTGCTGTGGCCATGAATATGACAGCAGTAACTTTTTGGAAGAAGGCTAATCATAGTGTGTCAAGGGACTAATTTGCTAATTCTTTCAAAAGTTATCTCAGCACAAGAAAGGGTATTTCCCTGTCACTGTCACCTTAAAATGTTTTGAATGAGGAAATGAAGAAGGTTCCTCTCATAGAGGACAAAAGTCACAATTCAGACTATGACTGTGGCTGAACTGTCTTAATTATTGCATATGTAATAAAATCCCAAAGCACCTACTATTATATTTCGATAATTTAAACGCACTTGTGTAAATCTGGGGGAGTCTAAGGGGACATGATGACTAAATATTAATGTGGTATCCTAGATGGTATCTTGGGACAGAAAAAGGATATTAGGGAAAAACAAATGAAATACAAATAAAGTGTAATATATAGTTTAGTTAATAATGATGTACCGATGTCAGTTTCTTAACTGTAACAATGTACCATGGTAATGTAAGATGTTGGCAATAGGGGAAACCGGCAACTGCCTGGACTAACTTTGCAAGTTTTTTGTAAATCCAAAACTATTCTGAAATTAAAAGTTTGTTTTAAAAAACTTATGTGGGATATTTATAAGCTCCATTATTCACTACAGACCTGTAAAAGAGATAAAAACTTATGTTTGACTCCTAAACATCTCTGAGTAGAACACATGATGCTCAGCTACCACACTTAGATAGAACCCCCATTCTCTAAAGAGAATGTCTGCAGTGTTCATCAAATTTCTACAGGAAATTTTTAAATAATTTTTTTCTCTCAATTAAAAAGTCACCCTGAAGCCATTCTTGGTATCAGATCTACTGGGCACACTTTCCATGGCAAAACACTGAGACCATCTCAGAAGGGATGAAAGGTCAGCATAGGGTGGATGTGTGTGTTTTTCCATCTTTCTGTTACTGCCCTTTAGAGCCCAGACTTTCAGGAAGGAAGGGTGGAATTTGCAAAGACCTGGCCCTCAAAGCTCAGGAAGGGAGGAAGGTCTAGCTGGCTTCTTGGTTACTCAAGTTCTTCATTTACGGGAAGCAGAGCCAATGGTGAGATGAATTCTAGCTCTGTGCTGCCACTGGAAGGGGGCAGTCCCATTTACAAAGATGTTCTTGTTGCATTTAAATGATCATATTCTTCTACCATAGATGAGCTAGGTACTGGGCAGCATGAAGAGATGAAGTGCACAGAATTGCAGAACTATTTCATACTGATGTTTTCTTTTTGGGGGGGATAGAGAGGAATACTAAACACACTTTGTAAATGTTTTAATGTTTACTTTGGCATTTTATGTATAAATAGGCTAAAAGAGTCTGTTATGCTGTAGCTAAGACACTGATTTTTCATAAGAATTTTATTATACTTAATAAATGCAAAGAAGAAAAATTCACACATAAATATTTGAAAAATTACTCAGTTGAGTCATTCCATATTTTACAGTAATGAGTCTAACTTCTCATAAATGGTGCATTTAACAGATAATTTTAAAGTAACTCTGCTGATGGTCTAATTTCTCAAATTCACGTGGTCAAGTAACTTTGGGGAGTCATGGTACTCACTGTGTAATACCGTGAAATACTACTTAACAATATACTAAAGTAATTTCAAATGCAAGTTATTTTTGCTTGATCACACATCATACTATTGTTAGATTATAGTATTCGATGAATAATTACAAAGATTTAAGAATAGTTTATTACAAAAATTTAAAATTATGAAAACTCTATATTGTAAATATATCTTTTCCTACAAATTAGGAAAAGATCATTATTTGACTTCAACATCTTAGTCCATTTTACAGAATACAGTGTTCCTTTGGAGAGTAAGAAATGCTGACTAACACTAACATAAATCCAATACCAGTTAATTTGTTTTTACCCTTTAATTGCTTACATTTTTCATTTATACATTTTAAATTGTAAATTGTAGCAGTAAACTGTAGCATTAGAAACAATGTTGAAACACTAGAATTGCATCTGCTTCTTTTTCCAGAACATGACTACTACCCAAGATTATGAAATGTGATTTTAGCTCTGTTATGGATGTTTGGATGTATTTACCATGTGTTTCCTGTTTTATAGAGGGCATTCTTAACACATTAAGAAACTAAATTGCCACAAGAGTACATAAAACATAACATCTACAGAAAAACTTCAATAAAGATTTCTTGGAATGTTTGAGCAAATTATCTGGAATTCATAGGTATAACACCAATAAAGAATGTAAGTCACACTGAATTGCAAATAGCTACAAGTTAATGTTCTCAGAAATCTATATGTGATGACTGATCCTTCACGTGCCATGTTTTCATAATTTCACTGGTGTATTCGGACAATCAGATGGTCTTGGGTTTAAGTTACAGCTCTGCCCCTTATTAGGTGCATGAGCTTGGCATGCCAACATTTCTCTGAAGCTCTGTGTTCTCGGCTATAAAATAGGACTATGAATACTTACTTCACTCGCGTTTTATGATGACAAAATGAGATGCTGTAAAATATGGGGCACATAATAGAACTTAAAATATGTCTGTTTCCTTCTTTCATTTCCAAATATGGAAACTGAAGCACAGACAAAAAATGACTGTGATGAGGTCACAGGCTAAGTTAATGATGGAATGAATAATAGGAGTTGATGACAATTTTATTCATCAGGGCTGGAGAAATGTCACTTTCTAGGTATATTATGGGAACAAAACAAAAGCCCCACCTATTGCTTATCCAAGCACAAACTCTTGGGGCTTCCATAGAACGCTTATAGCTTACTTTGTGTTCCCATGCTTTTCTGACTCCAGCAGATGTAGACACAGTGCCTTTTGCCTGGTGCCTTCCAAATGCTTAGAGGTTACTGACCAGTGCTTGTCCCACATTAGACCCATAAGGTAGCAAATATTTGGCTCCCCGAATTTGCTACAGGTAACAGCCCACTTCAAAGCCAATGGGAAGGGACCCTGAAGATAGTAACTTGTAACTATTCTGGAACCAGAATCAATCAGTTGAATAAAACCAATTGCTATAATGTCCAACACATCCACATGTTAGGTTCAGGAACCTCAACCACTGAGAAAAGTGTGGAGCCCAAATATAAGTGAAAAATGGACACAACCCTTGGCAGGAAGTCACACTGTTAAGCTCTTGTACTTCATTCAATGTAATAGGGTCCCATAAAATACATGCAGCCCTGGTATGACCCTGCTCTCCCCTTTCTCATCTAATTATCAGTTATCTGTCCTCTTTCCTGCTGGTGTCTCAATCACTCATGCGTTGGTGATGCTTCCTCTTCCTGCTTCACTGCCAACTTTCTTCTTCATCCCTGAAATCTGATTTCTGCTCTTGCCACACTACTGACCCCTTTATCTGAAAGATCAGCAAAGACAAACCCAATGGCCAACCAGTGGCCTTTCTTGCAGTCATTTCTCTTGAAGTCTCCTGAACAAATGGCACTATTTTCCAGGTTCTCCTATGATGCTGCCCTGTCTTAGCCTCTTGTAGTTTCTCTTATCTTCTGTACTGTTCTTTATGAAATGCCAAAGCATGGTAAGACAATTCACCTGTGACAATAGGATATGAATTCTAATTCTGATTCTGACTGTTCTGGTACAAGCTCTTTGGGAGGCAATCATACTTTACTATGCAAAGAGGAAATAACTTTCACTTGCTGTATGAGACTGTTTTAAGAGACAAAGTTAGAGCAATACTTGGAATAGGAAAACATCATGCAGTGTACAATTGTATTATTTAACTCATTGTATGTTTATGTCATCATTAGACACCACATAAGCAAAAGTCTAAAAGCCAAGGGAAAAGAAAATCAACAAGAAAGCATACACATGTAGCTGGAAGGTGTGTGAAAGAATAAAGATTTAGTTACTACTTTATTCAGCAGCAAGATATAAATGCATCTAGTGACTCTCACTAATTTTAATACATTCTTCAATAGGTAAGGGTCACAAACTCCCTCAGGTAAGCGTCACTTTTGGAGTGTTGCTTTTCACTTTTTAAAATGAGTTATCATGATATTTGAGCTGCATTTGATCACCACTCACCAAAGTCTACACTCATCATAGGTTGTCTGTGTTTTCATTGGAGAATCTGAAATAAAATGCTGTAGCCTTTATATTTAAAAAGGAGGTCTGTAAAATTTGATAATAGAAGAAAAATCACTTAAAGGTAAAATGGTGAGCTCACCATGCCCTTCATTCCTAGGACATAGTCCACAGATCACACATGGGGAACTGACCACTAGTTCAATGATTATATTCTGGTACAGTGCTTTTCTATTTAAATTGTTGCCGATCATTATCAGCCACTATAACTTAGCTGTGAAAGCAAGTCTCTTAAACTATTTAATATTACGCTATCAACTATAAAAATGCATTCTACATGTCAGCAAAGAGCCACTGCAGCAAAAGGCTTTCTCAAAGCCTCCTTCCAATGAGCTGCTAACTGTGAACCTCCAGTTTTCCTTTGTCTGCCTCTTCCATGATGTCCCTTCACCAGCTGCTTTCATGGGCCATCCTGCCCTGGAAAGCTGTGTCTTCATGGGTTTCTCCCATTTTTTTGGCCACTGTTTTTCTAGCAATACTTTTGTGGATTCCACCTCCTGATCCTAAACTCTACATGATATTCTTCATTCACTTGCTATATTCTCTTTCTAGTTCAACTCCCTCTTGAGAACCAATAATTCTTAGATTTGATCTTTTGAGGTAATTTTCTATATCTTTGTTGCTTTTCATTCTTTTTTCTCCTCTGTGTATTTTCAAATAGCTTGTCTTTGAGCTCACTAATTCTTTCCTTTGCTTGATCCATTCTGCTGTTGAGAGCTTCTAATGACTTTTTCTGTTTGGCAAATGTATTTCTCAGTTCCAAGATTTCTGTTTGATTTTTAAAATTATTTCAATCTATGTTAAATATCTCTGGTAAATTTCTGAATTGATTTTCTGTGTTATCTTGGAGATCATTGAGTTTCCTTAAAACTACTATTTTGAATTCTTGGTCAGAGAGCTCAGATATTGCTGTCTTATTAGGGTCAGTTACTGGTTCCTTGGTTTGTCCATTTGGGTAGATCATGGTTCCCTGTTTGTTGTTGTTTCCTCCAAGTATATGTCTATGTTTTTGCATTGAAGAATTCGTTACTTATTCCAGTCTCCTAGAGCACTTGATACTCCCTCTATTATAGCCTTTACATTGTTGTATCACTTGTATAGACATCTGTCTCTCTTCTAGGATTGAGAATTCCTTGAGGATAGGAATTCTATCTTATTTGTTTTTGGAATTCCAGCACCTCACATGGATCCTAGTACGCTCAGGCACTCATTGTTTATTGAATTGAATAGAAATTATTCCAAATCATGATTTAAGACCACAGTTACCTTTTGTTTCTTTTTCCCTCAACCAATATTGATTCTTCTTATATAATTTTGCTTATAATCATCCTTTCTTGTTAGTTTCATGGCCTCCATTTTAGTTCAGGCCCTTTTAGCCTCAAGTCTTTATCAGTATCAAGCTCCTGAAATGCCTCCAGGAGAAACTCTTCAAGGGTTTCTCCATTACTCCCTTCATGGACATTGTCTCCTCGGGGCAAATATCTAGTTGCCACTTTGATCCCTTTGATACTGGTATGTATAGGATAAAGCCCCATCACACTGGCATTAAGATCTTTCACAATCAGAACTCTTCCTCCCTTTACAGACTGATCTCTTTCCTAATACTCCTAGACTGTAGGAAAAATTTGTGTCTCAAGGGAAAACTAGAGCATACCTCTCACGCAGTTATCTGATTCTGAGTCTATTAGGACTCTATACCTTTTAATGCTTTTGAGTTATTTCAAAACTGTGTAAATAGTAGATAACTGATAGCAATGCAAAATAATTCTTGTCTATAGACACAAAAAAACTGTCCAGTGGAGGTTCAATTTACTTTCCTCCCCCCTGTGGAAGAAGCCAGTTTTGCCTCTAATTGCACATTCATTTCAATGTTCCTGATTTATAAATGTGTCTGTTTGTTTGAATTTTCTTCTAAACTGGTTGTAACATACCTCACTAATGAGTTAAATAAAATCTTTATTACATGTTCATTTTATATCTGTATCAGATGTAATGTATGATTTTGCCTTAATCTTAATTTCTTTAAGATTATCCTTCAACAATACATGCCTTCTGCCCCAACTAAATTGATCCATTTATCAGTCCACCAAAGATAACTTGCAATGTCATTTTTCTGTTTAGGGCCTTTGCATAAACTGTTCCTTTCTTCTGAAATTTCCTATCTTCCTCACACACCATCAACATCCAGCAAAGCCCTATTGATTCTGTTATTTTAGGTACCTGTTCTTTTCTAGAAGGCTTTTTCTAGCCAGGCAACTGGTCTTGAAGTGCATGTCTTAGGTCCCTGAAGTTTTATACCGTTTACTGTCTGCACCTTTCATGTGGCACTTCTTACACATGTGGGCCCATGTCAGAGCTATTTGTGCACTTTCTTATCATCTTCTGGGTCTCAAGTTCCTGGAATGTGGAACACATTCCTGGGGACCCAGGTTCCTGAGGACCACATTCTTACATCTTTGTCCCACACAGAACTGTGTGTATGTGTATGTGTGTACACACAATAAATGTTTGCTAAATTAAAGAACTTTATTACCACAACAATTTTTCATTCATTTTACATGCTAAGCCCTGATAGTTAATTTAGTCATTTAAAATCAGTCAGTGGCAATATACATCTTCAAAATGCTGTTGGAAATCTCTTCTACCTTTATCGGTTCTTGTTACTGGTATGACTTTCTCACTAGCAGGGACTGGAAGTGATAGCCCACATGGCTCTGAACCTCTCCTGCCTGAGCCCTTCAGGCCTCCCTGGCTCCCCAGGGCAGGGCAAAGCTTGCTCTCTGGGGGCTCATGCCACACTCAGGCCTTCTGCATTAGCTTACTTACTAGCCTGGGGTTATCATTTCTCTGATTACAGATTTTTTAATCTCTTCCACTAGGCTGGGGGCCTCTAAGGCAAGCACTATGCTTTCTTCATGTTTGTTTCCACAAGCCAGCATAGTGCTTGGCATGTGGTAGGTGCTATGTAAGAACGGGTAAAATTCATGTTTGTGAAATTTGTGAAGAGTGAAATTCTGGGAATGAAGTTAAGAGCTATTAAGCCAATAGTTAACTAAGACTGTACAAATACAAAATATAAAAGAGAACTTAAGAAAACATTAAGCTTTAGCCTCTAAATTTCCCAGTCTTTCTCATAGCTACATGTGGCCATGTGACGAAGATCTGGCCAACTGGATATAAGTAGAAATGGTGTGTGCAATTTCTAGAAGGTTTTCTTTTTTAAAATAATTCTTTTTCTATTTCTTTTCTCTGCTTCCTGGAATACAGATGTAATGGCTGAGCTCCAGCAGTCATACTGGACCTTGGGAATGTAAGCTATATATAAGAAAGAAAAAAAAATAATATAAGTACTGTACTGATTTCCTCTACACTTCTTGAACATTAGAGAAAAATAAACTTCTATCTTGTTCAAGAAGATTTTATTTTGTCATTTGCAGCCAAACCTAATCATAACTGATATAGGATCTTAGATCCTTTACCTGTTGAAAACTCCCATCTGAATTCTCATCAACCTACTTTTCAGAAACACAAACAGGTTATGAAGTTAAAAGCACAGGCTTTATAATCAGAACATGTGGATTCCAGTCTTCAGGTTTTAGTCATATAATATTGGGCAACTGCTCTGAGACTCATTTTCACTAAATGTAATATAGAGATGATAATATCTTCTTCTTGGAGTTGTTGGAAGGATTAAGTGATGTCAAGTGAGATAAATGAAAAGGGGCTTGGTAAATTATAAAATATTACATGATTTTTTTTGCTTCTGTTTATAGCAAGAGGAAAATGAATCATGGGCTGGTGAAGTGGAGGAGTAAACAGGCCCATCAAGGATTAGGCAGAAGCGCAGAGGCCCAGCTCTACATATCCTATCATTCATGCTCATGACATTTAAAGGAAAGAAATTGATACAAATGTCCTCTAAACAGGAACCAGTTGTATGTTGTTCAAAGGATGTACTAATACAGTGCCTATCCCATGGAAAGTACTAAATAAATGTTACCTCTCCTATTACTACTATTCCTACAATTACAGCAACGGAGTCTATACTACTCAAGGTGGCATCTCTAGCATGTTCTTTTCCCATAGACAAACCTCTGTGGGAATCCAGATTAAAATCTTACTGTTTGGAATCATAACAAGTGGAATTACATAATTTGAATGTTTATTCCAAAAGACTAAGAGACCTTGATATACTCATGGCCTTGACAATGGAAGCACGATTCTCATAATTTGTTGGTTGAAATAGTAGATGAGCATTATCTTAGTCTGTTTTGTGCTGCTGAGATTGAGTAATTTATAAAGAATGGAAATTTATTTCTCACAGTTCTGGAGTCTGGGAAGTCCAAAATCAAGTCACCAGTGGGTTTACTGTCTGGTGAAGGTTCCTCTCCACTTCCAAGATGGCACCTCGACGCCATATCCTCACAAGACAAAGAGGCAAAAAGAGACATGCCCCCTCTGTAAAGCCCTTTTATAAGGGAATCTAATCCCTTTTATGAGAGAGCAGCCCTCATGGCCTAAGCATCTCTTCAGGGTCCACATCTTAATACTATCACACTGGCAATACCCAAATTTGGGCAGTCATACAATTAAAACATAGCAAGCACTTTCAGTAGTTACTTTGCTTTTTTTCACTGAATCCACAGGGGATCAAATTTTTAGTTAAGCTTCTCTATGGCCTGGAAGTCCTGCAATCTCTTTAAAATGAGATAGACTTTGCAGATTGTCTTCTCTCATGGTTCACGTGTGAGTTTATGATTTCATGATGAGAGGACAATCCTATGTGTCTTATTTGAAAGTTCTTAGTGACCATCTTGCTGTTGGTTCACTACTAAAATGTCTTTAATACATAGAGATTTGTACAAGCTTTCATGTACAAATGAGTCACTGGGGTCTTGCTAAGATGAAGACACAGTAGCTGTGGGGCAAGGCTGAGATGCTGCAGTTCTAACAAGCTCCCGGTGATGCTAATGATGCAGAGCTATGGACAAGACTTTGAGCTGCAATGTTAAAAGTAACATGGCTAATTAAGTGCCAAAGTTGGGATGTAAACCCAGGTCTGTCAAACTGCAAAAGCTATCTCTTTTCCATGATGTCAAAATTCAGAAATAGAAAACTGAATGAGAAATTGTGGTTAAGACCAATTATTTGGGATAACTATTATTTGCAATGTTAAAATTTAGAACCATTTTCTCACAGAATAAAGAAAGAGGTACATTAAGCTGGAGAAAAATAACATTTTTTTTGAGGAAAAGACAGTGACAATTAAATAAGATAAAGGGACAAAGAATGTATAACAGAGTGAAAAACTATAGAAGACAGATGATAAATATTTACATTCTTAAAGAGAACATGAAGAGCCACAACTTGCCACATGTCCAAAATGGTGGCCCAAAACATCATGTACCATATTCCCCAAGGGTCTCTGACCACCCCAACACCCGCCAGATGACAATAGCATCTGACAACGTGACTAGAGAAGACAGTGCAGTGACACAGAGATATGAGGCCCATCCTCCATCTCACCAGTTTTCTAGAAAACAGTTAGCTCTGCCAGCAACAGAGAGCAAGCCCAGAGTCACACTGGACTTGGAAGGCTGAACATCAGCATGAACTTGTGAGGTCTCCCTCAGGGAATAGCTCATCAAATGGAGAATGGAGAATTTTGTCTGCACAGTAAGTCATGATGTTTCTGGATCACACGAATCTGGACTTGTACAGCCAGAGATATGGCCATATTAAAGGCAATTTCAAAGCCCTACAGAAAGTGTTCTTTCTATGTGTTCTTCATTAGACCATAGAAAACATCACATTAGATCAGACCATGGTACATCCAATAGTATTTTGTATTTGACATTGGGGCAACAACTGAGATGTTTGAAGAACATGTTGTCCTCTTTGGCAGAAGTTTAGGAAACATCACAAGCACATCTTTAGCTTCCTCTGATGTCCTGGTATCCATCATTCTTAAATGTACCTAGAGCCTTCCTGCAGTTACTGAACCAATATCTATCAGATACCTATGCTTATTACTACTGTTAAGAGTTGGTTGTCCTTTTACTAGTCCTAACCTACTTTCAAAGGACTTTCTTTATATTTATTCTGTCTTAAATTGTTTTGTTCATGTATTATTTTCTCTATGAGAAATCTAAGGTCCTATACTGTTTTATATTTATCATTGAGGTGGTTTCTCTCTCACAAGATTGTGAATTCTTAAAGGTCCAAAACTTATCCTAGATTTTGTGTCACCAGTACCTAGCACTGTGTCAAGCAAATAGTAGGCACTCAAAAAAAAAAAAATGCTGGATAAAAACAAGAATAAGTTCTCTAGTGCAGAGATCTGATCATAGCATACTGTCATTTATTCAGAAGAATCTCAAGTTTTTGAATGGAATTTCCTTTAAACTATCTTTTCTTAATTTCTTTAATTCTGTTACATAAAGACTTAGGAAACAATCAATTGAGGGTCTACTCATATTATCCCAACACTTCCTTTCTTATCAAATTGATAGACACTTACTGACCATCTATAAACCACAACCATGAATGTTGCAAGGCAAAAGTCATAAGACCACATACCCATATTCTCTTTGAGGAACTTCATCAATACAAGAACAGTGAACATCTAGACCTTGACTTTTGTGCATTTTGAAATAAATAAAAAACAGAATATGCATACATAACATATCACATACTTGATCAAATTGGGGGTCTTCTCCACGTTGTAGAGATTTTGTCAATGGCTTTTCCTAGAAAGAAAAAGAATATATATAAGAATAATTGTTAGAGGCTCCTAAATATTATAAAAATGCCATTATTTCTATACTTTTTCTCATTCATTTCTCCCTTTATGGAATGAGCAGGAGCCAGGTTTTAAATGAGTGAGAAATTCTCCCTTAGCTATTCTGACCTTACTATGTAGTGTTTGATCATTACCACCATGATTCTTGCTGTTTATCTTAACAAATACCTCTTTGACCAGAACATTAGCAGTTGATGCCTAGGGAAATTCAAAAACACAATATCACCTCATACCTGTTATAAAGACTTTTATCAAAAAGAGAAAAGATAATAAATGTTGGCAGGATGTAGAGAAAAGGGAACACTTGCATACTGTTATTGGGCATGTAAATAGCCATTATGGAAAACAGTGTGGAGGTTCCTCAAAAACTAAAAAATAGAACTATCATGTGGTCCAGCATTCCACCACTGGGTATATAGCCAAAGAAAATGAAATAAGTATATTGAAGAGATGCCTTCATGCCCATGTTCATTGCAACATTATTCATAATAGTGAAAATACAGAATCAACCTAAGCACCCACAAATGGATGAATGGATAAAGAAAATGTGGTATATATACACAGTGGAATACTATTTGGCCTTAAAAAAGAAGGAAATCCTGTTATTTGTGACAACATGGATGGACCTAGAGCAGCAGTCCCCACCGTTTTTGGCACCAGGGACTGTTTTCATGGAAGACAATTTTTCCATGGACCAGGGCTTGGGGGCTGTCGTGGGTTGGGGGGAGGTGGTGCAGAGCTCAGGCAGTAATGTGCAGCCTGTTTCCTAACAGGCCACTGATCAGTATTGGGCTACGGCCTGGGGGTTGGGGATTGCAGACCTGGAGGACATTATGCTAAGTGATATAAGCCAGGCACAGAAAGGCAAATACTGCATAATCTCACTTTTATGTGAAATCTAAAAAAGTTAAATTCACCAAATCAGAGAGTAGAATGGTGGTTTCCAGGGACTGGTGGGGGATGGAGGGGAATAGAAGATGTTTGTGAAAGGACACAGAGTTTCAGTTAAACAAGAGGAATAAGTTCTGGAGATCTATTGTATAATATGGTGACCGTAGTTAATAATATCATACTGTGCTATGGTCTGAATGTATCCCCCAAAATTTATACACTGAAACCTAACCCTCAAGTGATGGTATTACAAGGTGGGGCCTTTGGGAGGTGATTATATCACAAGGGGAGAACCCTCATGAGTGGGATGAGTGCCCTTATAAAAGAGGCCCTAAGAGCTTGTCTGCCCTTTCCACCACATGCGGACACAGTGAGAGGGCATCATCTATGAGGAAAAGGCCCTCACTAGACACCAAATCTGCCAGCACCTTGATCTTGGACTTCCCAGTCTCCAGAACTGTGAGCAATAAATTTCTATTGTTTATAAGCCACCTACTTTATGGTAATTTGGTATAGCAGCCTGAATGCACTAAGACATATTGTATACTTGAAAATTGCTAAGAAAGCAGATATTTAAACATTCTCACCACAAAAAAAATAAGAATGTAAGGTGATGGATATGTTAATTAGCTTGATTTAGTCATACATATATTAAAACATCATGTTGTACATCATAAATATGTAATTTTTATTTGTCAAATTTTAAAAAAAGAATCTGATACTATAAGTGGTCCTGTGTTTTCAATGGAAACCACATAATAAAAATCATAGAATTTATTTGAAAAATTTTAGTATTCATCTAAAATTTGACAGATAATAAAAAGTTGAAAGTGATACACTATTCTAAGTCCTTAGATTTAGAAACAACATAAATTCTATGTATTAGGTTGGTATTGAGGGACAACCTACCAATCATATATTTACTAGGTGTAATTGGTGAATTTTGGGCATGCGATTTGTCTTGCTTCATATCTAACTCTCTGCAAAAATAATCTGAGTAGTGACAAGGTCCTATAGAGATAAGTCTCTCTAATCATTTTATCACTGTTTACATTAGGAAGCCTTAACCTACTTTCAAGTAAGGCATTTTATAATTACTTATCTTTATTTATATTTTGTTTTTGCTGTTGAAATTAATTCTGATCTAAAATTTGGTTCAGGATTAGAAACCATGTAAAAATTATATATTAGAAAGGAATAAATTTTACTTTGGCCAATGTAGGTGCCCTAGAAAGACTATTTATATTTATCTGCTCATATAGACCCTCTCATAGTGCGTCTAGTCCCTTCTCCAATATTGTCCTATACTCACAAAGACGATATGTATCGAAGGCAGATGAGAGCCCCACCTACATCTCACAGAGTCTCTGTTCTTGAAGAAATGCAAGTGGAGGCTCATCTAGGTTATCTGAAGTTTTACTAAGAGCCTTTTGAATCAACTACTCTGCCTCATTTGCAAAATATACAGCTTCAAAATGTACATTCATCTAAAAGAGAATACTGTGTTCTTATGGGGTAGTAAATAATTTTCTTCAAAGTATGCTATTTAGAACATACTAGTGGGAGAGTGTATACAAAAATATAGGTAAGAACAAAGAAGAACAATGAAAGAAGCAACAGATTCAATTGATTGTACAAGAAGACAAATCCAGCAATTAAATTGGAAAGATTTCCTGTATGTATAAAGGTTACAATGTCATATAATGTCATCTGAAGTTCTCTGTAATACCAAGTAAAACACAAATATGAAAATTAAAGAAGTGAAAACAAGTGTCATCGGGTCCCACAAATTTCCTTGGAACAAACCCAGTATGAACATTCCTAATCGATCTTTTATTGATTCATCACTCAGCAGGGACTAAGGGTTCACAGTGCGTCAAGTGTTACACGCTGGGTGGAATACCGAAGAACACATGATTTCTGCCATGGGGGAGAAGCGTCAGAGAGGGAAAACCTAGTCAATGACTTTTTGTGAGTGCTACCCTCTCCCTGTTCATTATTGAAACCTCAGCTCAACTCTCACTTCCCCAGGGAAGCCCTTCTCTGAGCTGTTCCCCAACACCAGGTCTGCCCTTCCCTGTTACAAGCCTACAAAGCTCCACATGCTTTTCCTTTCACCCACTTCCCAGAGCGTGAAGTCAAATCACAGTATAGAATCATGTTGCAGAATTACACATTCATGACAGGTGCGCTGAGCACCGCCTCCACGAGGTGGCAAGCCCCAGAAATGCAGTGACCTCTCTTTGTTTCTCTCAACATTTAAAGTCATAGGACAGAGCATTGCTTGGTGCTGGCTATAGATCTGACAAATTAATAAAAGCTCTAGGCCAGGGGTGTCCAGTTTCTTCAAATATGAAGATCCCCTTTTTGTGTGTGTTTATCTGTTTTAAGTTTTAAAAAGTTTTTATACTTTTTATTGTGGTAAAATATACATAAATATACAATTCAGTGGCATTAAGTACATTCACAATGTTGTTCAACCATGATCACTATCTATTTTATTAAGACCCTCTCTTTGTCTTCATAATGCTAGAAATTTTCAAAAAGTTCTCAACCACAAAACACATACTCATATCCCAAACATACAAGACAGTAATTTTATTTTAGTATCTATTCTTTGAAACCATACACAATGACAGAGAACTAATGCTATGGCTTCAGTGACACTTTTAAATGGCTCTGTACCAGAGTAGCAACAATACTCATTTTATACATATTAGAAAAATGAGAATACACCTATACAGGAGATCATAAAACTCAGCCAAAAGATACTGCTCAGTACGCCTGTGGCTCTGTAGACCTTCGCAATAGCTCAGGAGTCCACACGTTGGGAGCCCATACTGCAGTCCCCTGTTACTATCACCTGAAGGAGGATCCTGTCACCATGGAGGAAGGAAGGTGACTATGTCCACCCACATCCCAAAGCTTTCCACGCCTAAAAGTTATTTTTTCCCACTACAAATTGGGTGGGAAGCTGATAACGTGACATTTTACGCTTATACATTTTCGCATACATATGAAAGTAACAACATATTACGACTCTCACTTTCTCTGGTAGATAAAGTTGATACAAGTTGTTGCTATACATAAAAGTCAAGTACATTAGCCAAGAGTCTGGGATGAATGCCCTCAATAGAATAATACACTAAATTTTCCTAATCTATTTTCACATAATATACTGTCTCAATTATATTCTTCCTCGCCCTCCTCTTAAAAAAAGAAAAAGACTTAGAAAAGGACTCTAAAAGTAGACCCTCGTGTCTACACAAGACACGAGAAGGGCAGACGAAAGCCATCAACTTCCACCTTAATTTTAAACAATTCCATTGTGCACTAACTACATTTTCACTTCACAATCTTTTCAAGCCAGGTATCTTTGTAATCTCTATGAGGAAATAAAGACGGCCACACAGGACAGCCACAGGCAGTTAGAAGTCTAGAGAGAGTCTTATGTACCAAGGGGTGTTTTATTTGAAGAATACAAGGGGCTCATTTAATAAATCATTTTCTACCTCTGACTTTTTAGCAGGCACCAACCCCCCAACAAAATTCCAAGTGTGCTCCACACAGGTAAGATTTCACTAATCTAGAAAGATCCAGATCATTACTGCATTCAGTGACATTTCAATAAATGTATTTAACTTCACAATGTTACTGGAGTCAATATGAGATTATTCAATTGGTTAAATATATCACCAATTTGGCCTAACATTCTATTTAATGTCTTTTAATTATTACATCAGTTGCATATAGCAGCTAAGCACGTGGGCTTTGAAATTTGAGAAGCCTGAACTTGAATCTTAGGCCCTTCACTTACAACATAAGGACCTTACTTAACCTCTCTAAGCTTCAGTTATCTTTTAGGTAAAATGGGGATAAATAATACCAGCGTACATCATGGGACTGAAAGATGAATGGCATACAGTACTCAGTAATTGACTGCCATTACTATTATTAAAATTCTTTTTAATATCATTAGTATTGGAATTAGATAAGATTAAAATGTGTGCCCTCTTTCATCATGTTCAGAAGCTGAAGCTCTAAGTTCTATGTCTTTTCCTGGGGCAGTGCACTCTCCTGCTGACATTAATTAAAGCTTTAATTTCGGTTTCCTGGAAGCTTCCAAGTGTAACTAGAAATTTGTATTACAGAAAATAGGAAAAAAAAATTATAAAGAGTAATCGCCCTTCTGTCTTAAAAAAAAATAGCCTAACATTATTACAATGGTTTTTATTCTTAATATGTAATTTAGAGGAAACCTTTTAATTTGATGGTGGGGTGGCTATAAAAACAACCAAGTTAAAAAAAACCATAGCAAAACAACCAACCACTAAACTTCTCAAGTCTTGAAACTGCAGTGTTTTTGATTGTAAGAACATGTTTATGCATAATCAATTGAAGGTTTTAATACCATCAGCAGCGAAATTCTATAATACAAATATCTAGTCTGAGTAGTTAACAAGGATTTCAGAGGGGAATTACTGCAGTTAGGATCTCTCTTCTACACCACAACGTGAGAAGATGCTGAGCAGGGAGCTGCCCCGTCCCCGGGTGATGGCTCCCTCCATAGTAGAGAGCTGTGCACCCAACTGTCAGCACACGGCACCCTGCTTCAGTCTGAATAAAGAATAACAGGGTTAAAAATGTTTGCATGTCTGACATATTCTTCTCTTCACACCTTATTTGTGCCAGTTTTGACTCAACTTTGGAAACAAATCTAAGGAGTGAGCCAGAGGACTCACAGTTCTGAATACTGACTGTTTCTCCCCAAAAGACACCCCCAATGTGAGAGGCAATCAGGGACCCAGGGGTGTGATTCATCTTGAAGATGTACGCTGGTCTTGTCGCTTGCCTACATGGATCATTGAACTTCTGGTGGAAGACTCAGCGCTTGATGTTTGCCTCAGTTTCTCCAGGTAAAAATGGACATCACCCTATGACACCCTGACTAGGTTCCTATTAATAATAAAAACTAATGAGCAATAGTTTAAACTCTTGGAGATCTGTGGAAGAAGTGTGCTTACAGAACTGCCAAAACTGTTTCTCTTTTGTTCTATTTAGTTATTAAAATGAATTTCCTTAAGAAAAACAATATATGCTGATTTTCCCCCAAAACATTGGGGGGGGGATACCCAAGACCAAGAGAATGATGTAGAAAGTATCTCAAACAAGTTAAAGGTACTAGTGGGTAAGATACTGTCTGGTATCCTATGTTATGAAAAGCAAAGGCAGATGCAAATCTGGAAGGATATTTTGGCACTTTTTTTTTTTTTAAGTAAAATCTCTTGAGATGATCTGTCCTATTTGAAACAGTTTTGCTCATTTCAGCGGAGCTTATTTCTCTGCCAAATTTAACATTCCATTATTTGAACAGTGGAGGGGAAACTTCAATTAAATTCAACTACCAAGTTCATCTTCATTTTAATTGAACAAAAGAGCAGCTCTCATAGGCATTCTTTAAAAAAAAAAAGAAACCGAAAAACTACAGCAGCTACCAAGAAATGTAAGAAGATGCAACCTTTACTCTTTTGTTTCTGGGTTCCATTCTGCTATGTTGGTGTTTTCGATTTTATTTGACCCACCATAGCCCTGTAACAGTGCACACTGTGTTCACTCGCTAGGCTTCAGTACAAGTGGATGGATCTTGGCCGCTCCATCAGCTGGCTCCTCACTGCTGCTTATGTCTCATCTCCTTCTCTCCTCTTTCTCTCAGCCATTCTCCTGCTTAAGCCTTTTCATCTCAGAGCCTTCCTTGTGCTCACATCCACCTCTGGCTGAGGTTTCCTTTCTACTCCTCCTCTCATATTCAGCTCTCCAACGGGTGGTCTCTACTTTCTTCTTTCCCTTCCTCCCCTATTCTTGCTTGGACCACCTGCAATAGGGCTTTTCTCTCACCACTAAAAAGAGTCTCCCCAGAGACCTCCGTAATTTTCCAAACAGCAAATCTGGTGACCATTTTTCAGTATTTTTCTTCCTGGATCTTTCAGCTGCAATGAGACACTACTGATCACTCACTCCCTTTTTTGCACTTGAATCACCCCACCTCCCGCCTGCCTGTTCTCCCACTTCTTAAGACATTGCTTCTCTGTGGCCTTCTTACACTAGTCTTTCTCCTGAAATGTCTGCATTCCGCAGAGCTGAATTGTCTTGGGAAAGCCTACTGGAACATTCCAACCTTACCTCTCTTCAACCCATGTGATGACAACTTAGGAATTGAGTAGAAATTCCCAAAGTTGTCAGAAAATATCACCAAATGAAATACCGTGTTTTAAGAAATTTTAAAAATTGGAATGTACTAGACATATACTGAAACAACAGCCAAAATTAGCTAATAAAACATAAGTCAAATTATTGTTAGCATGACCTATGGAAATCAAAACTCATGCTGGTTAAAATTGCCATGATGCTATAGTTAAGATTGTTGCTGCCTAAAATTGTATTGATGACTTTCAGAAATGTCAAAAATGAAAAATGTTGTGTGGAAACATAATAATATTATATCATACTGATTATAAGGAATAAGCTGTCAGTACTTAGAATTATGCCATTATTACTGAATGTGCTTTTATTGGCATTTTCTGGAACTCTAAAACATGATGATATATTTTCAGATGATGTTTTGTTTGTGTTAAAAAAGATGTCTTTGTAAATAATAAAAAGAGTATTTAATCAGAAAGACCTAAAATGAAAATACCTTTAGGAATAACCTTTGCCCTTCTCAAAAAGAGGAAACTTTGATAATCTCCTCATAAAGTCACTAGACATAAAAATTATGGTCTTACCAATGAATGAACTGAATCGGATACTATTAGATTGAAGTAAAAAGCCCCTTGATATTTTGTATTACTTCATGATACTTTTCACATCATTTATTTGCTATGAGGTTCAATAGGACTTTTATCACAGTGGTGTATTAAATCTCATTTCACAGCTGAAAAAGTCCTGTTTAGGAGCCACGAAAGAAATGTTTTTCATCTACGTGATTCCAAACATACTCATTCCAAACAAACTTCAAGTTGAACCACGTACAGAAAAAAGTGAGTTTATGAGCTAATCTGCAAGATCACCTCATTCAGTAGCTAAATGAAATCTTTCAACAGTTATCTCTGGATTTAGCCACTAATGATGCTTTGTTTCTGGGTTAGGGCGAATTTTCAAGTTTCTGGTGAATGTCTTGATAGATTAAATAAGGGAGGTGGCAGGCTAAGCTACTTCACTAAGAAATGGCTATTTTAAAAGTTATGTATTTATTTATAATTTGAAAATAAGCCAGTATGTTGTCAAGTGTGATATAAATATTCCCCATCTGACCAGCACTGTTTCTTAGTCTCCTTTTAAGAAAGCATTACTTTGATTCTATCACTACACTGAACTGGGAGCTAAATCTAGAAATTATTTTTATTCTCTTTATGTTTCCCTTATTAGGTTTGTTGAAGCAACAGCAGCCTCTATTTAAAGAGGAGTTTGGCCAAAAAGACTAGCTGATTGTTCTGCTGGGAAACTGCCTTGACTGCACAGTGCAGAGAGACATTAAGGCTGGTGTTTCTGCTATTTACACATTCTTAGTTAACAGACATGTAACATTTGCTTAGTACAGGAAGATTGGAGTGTATGACAGTGCAGGAAAACCACCAACTTGCAAACTTGAGCATGATAAAATATTATCACAACATATCACATGGTTGAGGTTAGTGAATGGTTATAAGGTTATAAACATGGTTAAATACAATGGTTATAAGGCTATAAACATGGTTAAATCAAAATCCACCATATAAATATCCAAAATAACTAGAGGCAGTCATTCTGTCCTTTAGTACAGCAGGATTTCCCAATTCACAAATTCCTTAAATATTAAAAGGGTTCTAGATGAAAGGATCAGATATTTTCAGCTATCTATAAGTCTATAGCCAGGCATCTAAAAAGGTGAAACACAAGACTGGTTTAATGTTCAATCTCTGTATGGTCCAGAGGTAAAAAAAAAAAAAAAAGCTCTTTTACACCTACAAACAGAGTATATTCTAACCTTGGTCTGTTACCTCTCATCATTCATGGTCTAAATTCACAAGAGGAAGCGGAGGTGGGTGTGTACTTCACTTGCCAAAGCCAAAGACTTTGCTTACTTAGAACTATAATCCAATTCATCAAAAGGACTAGAACCACTTATTGTATATAGTTTGCTGGTGGTGGCCCACCAGAGTCCTTATTAACAGCACAGTGTCCTGCTTAACTTCAGGGTTAACTGGAGAGTTGTCCTGATGCCAGCTTTGTAACATCAGCACCCAGGAGGAGCTGGAAGCCTGAGACCTGGGGCCAAAGATCAAAGGTATGTCAACGACATGACTGCCTGAACCTGGAACAAAATTAGCATGCAGTAATGCTGTCATTAGCTAATTGCTTGGCCTTTTCATATTTGTGCCAGTTGGCCCTGACTGACGTTCCTACAGGTTTGGTCTTAAGGCATGACATATTCATGATGTGTGATGCAATAGAATTTGGCATCCTGGATACTTCAGAATTTGTAACCCAAGAAAATATATTGTGTTACTTCCAGTTTACTTTTAATCTTATTGTAAAACAGAAATTCCCTTCATTGTTTCTTTCATGTCCAGCAAATGAGCTAGCTCATGTTCTGTTATTTTTAAGCCTCCATTGAGCATGACACAGTTAGCACCTTTACGAATGATCACACAACTCATCAGCCCACACCCATGCTCCCAACTCAGCACAGGCGCAACATCTAAAACGTCGTGCCTGCATCTTGTCCATCGACCATTTTGTAAATAAGGCTTAAGCAATTCCAATAAAACTCCCGTTTTCACATCATTTTTCATCACAAAAGTATTTTTAAATTCTAGGATGTTAGAGGAAGATGAGCCCAACTCTCTCACTGTATCTTAGTCTCTGCTGAAGGACAAGATGAAAGGTAGGTGTGTTTGGTCTTCTTTTGAAGTTAAGCAGATCTTTTCCAGCTTTCAAAGTCAAAAGAGAATAAATTACTTTCTTTCTGAGTAACTCTTTGTCAGGTAAATTAGAATTTTGTCTTCTTCTTCCCGTTGACATTTTATGCTGATAGACTAGATCCAGATGGAATTCCTGGCCCGATCCCAGATTTAGTTTCCACTGTAGCTCCTTGAAAGGACAATGGAAGATTAAATCAGGGTAGACTCCCTAAGCCCCGAATTTCAACTCAGACATGCAAGAGTTAATTATACTTTTATTTCATTTGTTACATACACTGGAGCTAAAACTGGGCCTGGCTGCTATCACTGTAGAGATGAGAAAATAATGATGGATCACATTTAAGTGACCTTGTCAGAAGCACAGGTTAGGGGCAAGGCTATGATGAAAAACTAAGTTTCTTGTGTATCTGCCCAGTCACAGGAAGGAGGATAGACAAAAGAGGCCGGCCTGAGAAGTGTGGCTGAAATTTTTCTGAATTTGCTTTACTTAGTTGAATGACACAGCCTTTCACATTTGGGCCACCTGGCCTCCCAGCATAGCCTGGCACTGTGCTATTCCTACTTGTCTCTGAGACTCCTACTCTCAAGAACTAGTGAAATTTCCTCTTTGAAAGCCTTCTATTAAATAAAATCATCGTGGGTGGACTCTCTTTGAATCCCTGTTTCTATTGCCTCGGTCTTCACAGTTCACACCTGGGTAAGCCTCAAGTATTTTGCTGAAAATACAGTGAGATAGTTGGGGTGGGGTGGGGTGTTGACTTCTCTCGAGTCCTTTTATTTGCTTGCTTCTGTCACCTCCTAGAACACGGCACCTGGGGAGCCCAGACCAGGTCTGCTGGAAGTAGCTTTGGCTGTGCCTCTGTCTGTGCCACAACAGAGGTTAGGACAGTCATCTGATAGTATTGATGAATGGCAACGGCAGGCAGCCAACTGCCCTGTTCAAGCCTCCATTCTGTTGGAGTGAACACAGAGAGAGGAAGCACCAGGCTGACTTCCACAGAGATATACCAGAAAATTGGGTTAGTCCATCTCAGCTCTCCAATGGTGCTGAAGAAGGTGATGAGGAGGACAACTGAGCACCTCGTTTGTGCTCAGGATTATATCAGGTGCTTCATACATTACCTCTAACCCTCTCAACCACTCTATGAACTAGGTACTGTTACGCCCATTTTGCAAATGAGAAAAAAAGGAGGCTGACTGGCTGGCCCAAGGTCACATAACATTAAAGAGGCGGGATCGGGAGTCAAGCCCAGATCAGTCTGAATGAAAAGTTGTTTTGTTTTTAACTTTATCTCTTCTTGGCCATTCGATCTACAAAGTCAAAATTGATAGGAGCTCTTAAATTTTGAAAAACTGGAGAGTCTTGTTTTTGGAAAAGAATTTGTGGAGAAGGTAATTGCCTGTGACTATAATGACAGATGCTATATAAATGGAGCCACTCAGAGATCATGAGAGTGTACATTCTGAGACTGTGTCTGACTGCTGAGAGCCAGCCTGGCTCTCCACCTATTGCTGGGGTGGGGCTGGGAGTAGGTGACCATATCAATGAACAATGAGGTATTCTCAGATGCCCTGAGGCAGGAGCTGAGAATCAATGCCTCTTGTACTCAGCACATCGTAGGGCATTCATCTGCCTAGTACAAGGACAGAACAAAATCCATTATTATCAGTTTAGAGGTTGGCAAGATGACCTTTGGAAACATACAGGTTCCAACAAAAACTTTCTCTTCAAGCTAGTGCATTAATGCTTCATTTATTCATTCTTTCATACATTCACTCATTCAAGCATTCAAAAAATATTCACTGTCTATTATATGTAAAGCACTGTCTTAAGCATGGGACTATGGGATATGTGCATGTGTGTGTATGTGTGAAAAGATGCAGCAGGCACAGATACGGCCTCCAAGGAACTTACAGGCTAATACAGTGCTTCTTCAACTTAAAAAAATTTCTGCTCCCTCATCATAAAAACTACGTTTTATACCATGGCTTGGTATACACACACGCAACTGAAAGCTTCATAAAACATTTATCCTTAAAACCTATAATATATTCTGATATTTTGTAGTTTAGTCTATTCTAACTACTCTAATTCAACAAGGGCAGAATGGTTTGCATGAGAGAATGATATGGTGGTCCAGATAAAGCAGAGATTCACAGGTATGTATGAGTGTGTGTCCACACAGGCATGATTGTGTGCAGATAGCATGGAAGAAATCGAGTAAACCTTTTCAGATGGTGAAGTATGTAGGTTGGGCCTTAAAAGACAGGCAGGAGAATTTTTCATTCATTTCCTGAATCGTTCTTGTGGTTTCTCTACGTTGGGAATCAATTTTTTCTTCAATTCCATTGAGTTTTCTAACAATCCATATTTGGAATTCTTCCTCTGTCAGTTTAATCGTATCATGTAAGTTGGTGTCAGTTGGTGATGATTGAGTAAATTATACTTCAATAAAGTTTTCTTTAAAAAAAAAGGAAAAAAAAGACGGGCAGGATGAGGAGCTGAGTGGCATTCTAGGGAGAGGAATCAGCATGCAAAAACACATCGCAGCAGACAAGAAAGCTGGGTTCATAAAGGTACATAGTGGAAGTAGGATAAGTTTTGGCCAAATCAAGGAGTGAAAATATATGAAATGAAGGTTTTGAGCAATAAATGTAAGGGTCAGGGTGTGTTTAAAGAAAATTCATAGATGGGATCAGAGGAGGGAGAGTTGGTGACAAGTTCCCACCTTGCCATGAGAACTTCTGCTTGCACTTGAGTGTCATGGCACAAAGGCCCACCCTGGCTTTATCTGCAGGAGAAGCAAACCAAGAATTCTACAGAGGACTTAGACAGGATGATGGGTTAAGATAACCCCAAATCTCATGCTTGGAAATGCTGAATGGAATATAACATTTTTAAAAAGTGCAGAAATGAGTTCACAAGAAAGGCAAAGAAAGAGGAAAAGCAGGAGGGAGGGAGGCAGCATAGTGGCTGCCCACAGGGAGGACTGTTTGTCTCTTTGTCCTAGATGCTTTTGGTGTTGTCCACTTGGGGACAGGAAACAAAGATGTGAGCCTTGAGAAGTGGGTCACTGGAAATAAGACAGTTTACATAAAGTGTGGTCCTAAACAATGGACTAGGGAAAATCTATCCACTGGTTCAAGAAGATGAAAAGATATCTAGTGGTCTCTGCTTGGGTTCTAGGTAAAAACAATAAGAAGAAAAAAATCACTCCCAAGAATTTGAAACTCATACATGAGTTTGGGATTTACATGTATATTACCTGCCAGGTGTAGGAATTTCCAAGCCAACAAAGTACAGAATATTTGGCCTCAGACAGTGATAAACTCTGGGGCAACAGAAAGGAGCAAAAGCAAAACCATGCTGGACAAACACTCCCTCAACCATGAATACAAGGAAGACTCACAGAAAAACAAGCTTGTTTAAAGAACTCACAGTGAACACTTTCAAAGTACATAGAAAGCAATCCACCATAGGCAAGAGTTGGCAGACAGAACAAACAGAAGTACAGGCTCCCAAATATTGACGTAATAAAAACAATAATCTAAAGACACGTTTAAGGTGATGGAAGGCATAAGAGAAAAGTTGTAATCTTAAGAAAGGAGCAAAATACAATGAAAATAAAAACTCAAATAGGTTTTTAAAGAAAACCAAACAGCACTTGTAGGAATGAAATATGCAGTCATCAAAATTAAAATTCCTCAATGGGTGGGTAAAATAACAGATAATACATAACCTAAGAGAGTATTAATTAATTAGAAGATAGATCTGAAAAAATTACTTGGAATGCATTAGAAAGAGACAAAGAGATAGAATAATAAAAGAAGAGTCAAAAGATATGCAATATTGCATGAGTAGGTGCAATATACATCTATAGGGGTGCCCAAAAAAGAGAAAAGGAAAAGTGGAAAAGCGGCAATATTCACATATTTAATAGTTAAGAATTTTCCAGAATTGATGAAAGATATAAACCTTCAAATCAAGAAGCACAAGAGTCTCAAACAAGAAAATAAAAATAAATCCACGTCCAAACACAGTAGTGTGAAACTGCTGAACATCAAAGACAAAGAAAGAAACCATAAAAGCACACTAGGAAAAATGTAAATAATCCACAGAGAAACAACAAGTCAACCACAGACTTTTCAACAGCAATGATAGAGGCAACACTGTGAAATGAAGCTTCAAACGTTCAGACGGAGAATGAATGTCAACCTAGAATTCTGTTCCCAGCTGAACCATCACTGATGAATGAGGCAGAAATAAAGACATCGGGATGCACAAGATTGAGTGATTCACCACCCACTGGCTCTTACTTAAAGAACTAAAACAGACGTACTTTGGGAAAAAGAAAATTTAAAGGAAAGGGAAAGGAGTAAGATGCAAGAAGGAATAGTATCCACTATATTATTTTTCTGTATATACATTTTATGTTTTGAAATAAAAATATAAAAAAGACATAGATAACCCTGTTTAGCTCTTTTAGAACACTTTCCTTGGGAAAGGCGAAATAACGAAACTAGACAAGAACAACTGCTATTAAACGTCCTCATGAAGCAATAAAAATAGAATAAAATTGACTTATCCATAAATATTTATGTATATGACCTGAGTATCTTTTGGGTGCAAAGACAACAAGTTTGATATGTTCACAAAGAAAAAAATCTAAAATTTGATTTTGGTAGAATATTTTTATTTCCTGTCCTTTTTTTCCTTTAAAGTTAGCTATTTGGATATTGGAAAGACATCGATAAAACCTTAAACTTTAAGGTTGTACATACTTATTGCACATAATTTGTCTAATTGTCATGGACTTCTGAGTCAATCTTTTAAAAATAACTCCCCAAAATACAGATTCCTTAGTAGTCCCCCAAACAGTGAATCTATACTTCCAAATTTTTGAAAATTATCTTTGCCACCTCCACACTTTAGTTACATTAAGGCTAATAGAATACAATTTTGTGATTTGATAAACCCACATAAATTCAGCATTTTAAAGGATTCAATGTCTTTCCAAAAGAAGCTAACTTAGCAAGAGAAATAGTAGTGGACATTTATTAGAATTCACCTTAAATATACTCTATATGTATCAAAAATAATACCTCCTCCTATGGCTACAGGACAAAATGCCAAATACACATTTACACTCTTAGAATCAGGTGACAAACCACAGAATCCAGTCAAATACACATTTACACTCTTAGAATCAGGTGACAAACCACAGAATCCAGTCACATTTATTGTCCCATAAATAAGCAAATATAAGGATAAACAATTACTAAGCATTTTTCAGTAGGCAAGAAAAGGATATGGCACAGACTTATATCTCTGCCAAAAAATACAAGGGGAATGAAAATCTCTTTTATAAAGAATAGCTATACTAAAAATTGATTGGATATTTCTCTTCAGCTAAAAACATGAAGTGTGTCTACTTTGCTATCAGCACCCAGTGGATCCCTCGTTCTGGGCACAGAAGGAAGATTTGCTGATGATGAGAATGTACACTTTTTCTTTTCAATTTTTCTTGTTTGGGACATTTTAGTTGTGGCATAGAATGGAACAAAAATATCTACCTCTAATTAAAAGGAGGCTGTGGCATACGTGAGGTTTTCAGACCTAATGCTTACTCCAAGAAGAAAAAACAAACTCCACGCAAACAAATTCCAAGCTAAGTAAAGGTGCAAAAAGTTAAACTCAAACTACTTTACTTCATAAATTCTTAAATAAAGGTAAACACTTATTTTGAAAACATGGATGGCTCAAGAAGTGGCAGGACCTAGCCTTCTAAGCATCTCTTTCAACTTTCGTACAACTTCCCAGTTCCTCAGGAAAATTCACTAGGATACACAATTTCAGAGAGCCTCGACCGACCATTGGTGCATTCTTCTTGCGTGACGGGAGTGAAATGAATCTTCCTTGCGCTTTACCACTCCTTAAACTCCCTTATGTCTTCGAGGCGGGGACTCCCTCTACCAAGGTAGGGAGGCCCAGCTGCCTCAGTACTTCTCAAGGACACAGAGATTCCAGGGATGAGCCTGGTTGTGGGCAACAGGAATTTAGGTGCTTGGCTTGGCTAAGTTACAGGGGAGCCCTGCGGTCAGTTTAAGAAGTTAGCAGTGGTATCTGTGATGGTCTCTTTACATGAAGAAGACCATGCAAAGACCGGCAGTGAACTGTAAGGGTGTGCAGAGGTGGGCTCTGAAGACACCCAGCTTGAGTTTAAATCAACACTGTGACCTTGGGCAATTATTTAACCCTCTCTGTACCAACTTTCCGCATCTGTAAATGTGATATCACACTACCTACCTAAGGTCACCATGAAGATTACAGGACATAATAAGTCAAGCACAGTGCCTGGCACATAGTGAGTATACCATAAATATCAGCTATTATTAATAGTAAAAGTAGTAGAAACACAAAAACATGAATGAATGGAAAAAAGGTGTAGTACTAAGAATAAATTTGAATGATTTAAACTGTAGAAACAAGAAACATTTTCCATAACTATAGAAATTCAATATGTGAAAAGAATTTTATGAATAGAATGAGTAAAACTGATCTAATAAAAACTTTAAAGTGCAAAGTTTGTAACTTTCAGGTAAATACATTTAGACATTCTTGAATTTTGATTCTCATACCTTAAGTTGTGATTCTTATAAAGGTCATTTTTAACAGATCATGTGGTACATCACATTATAGATTTTCAGGGACTTGTGGGCTCAGTGAGATTGCACTTAATTATTTTAAGTTATGATTCTACAAAGCAAACTTCTGATTATCTTCTTATTGCCCCAGTAACCTCTTAGAAGGTACAAAGCCGTGCTTCATAGAAACAGCTGCGTCACTCTGAATTCCTTTCCTTTTCTCTTATTGTGTGTGCCCTCTACCAAGGTCTGATAACAAGTAATCTGAATCCACCAATTGCACTGTCTTCCTTCCTGACTGTCTCTTAGAGATTCAGCACTCTGTAGAGCCCTGCTAGAGCAATTAACATAAGGTGGACACACGCCTGCCTTACGTTCTAGCAGAAGCATCTGCAAAGAAAGACACTGACGTCCAAGGGCATCATCTGTCTAATGAGAGACCTAAAGGTAAGTGAGTCAAAAATTTCCTGTCTTCCAATTTTCAGAAATCAAAGTGAAGTTTCTGAACAATTCACCAACACACTTCCCCTAAGTATAGCACCCAGACCATATGGTCTCAAACTGGAAGTCTAGACAAGCCACTTGAACAAGGATAATTTTTTCTCATTTACTTTAAAAACCGGACAAAATATTTTGCCTGAAGGTATATATATTTTATGTATATATTACATGTATGTATATAACAGAGACTCTGAACACAATTTTCTATGGTTAATATTTCTTGTTAAATTATGCTTATTAGTCCTAAATGCAGCAGTGAAGCCTGCTACTGAGCTGCATTTGCTGAAGATTGTTTTAAAGTCCCCGATACTCAAATTTTTTTCCTTAAATCAGGAAACCTAATTATTATCTTTTAAAAATTACCTACGATTTTTTTTAAAAAAGCCTTTATAAATTAGGAGAAAAGCAATCTATCCTTTGTTAGAACAGTAAAGACTAATATATTCAGCCAACAGGTGAATTTAAAAAGAGGTTAGTTTCAAGGCACGTACTCACCAGGGGTTCTGCCATAATGATGCGAATCTTGCGCTCAGCCTGAGTGGTGAAGTTGACAAATAAACTCTTGAGGACATATTCTCCTGGCTTGCTGTCTGGGTCCACGCTGATGGGTAACATGGTTGGCGGACCTTTCTCCCTGTGCGTGCCAGAAGCAGGTGGAACTGGAGGCTTGATATAACCGTTGCCAACTGGAGACGCTGAAAAACAGAATGGACATTCTTACTGGCTGAAAATAATGTCAGACATAGTCACATGGGCTGGGTTAAACCACAAATGTCAGGATATGAATCGTATCAAGGATGTTGCACTTAATATAACCTGGCCTTATTCTTTAGAAATGGTGTCAGAATTTAATTATTTTGATTACATTCTGTTTGTGTGATGCCATATTTGATCATCTCAAAATTGTTTTGGTCACCACATTACTTTAATTAAATTTTATTTACCTAAAGCAAGCTCATAATACAGCTGATAAATCTTACAATATTTAAGATGTTTTTGGCTTCTTTCTTGTATTCTAGGGAAAGGGTGGTCCATTTACAAAAGGAGTAGAAAATGTACATGCGAAAAAAGTGATTCCTTGTCCAGGTTTTCTTAATGGCCAGGAGCTCTCTATCTTCTGTGCTTCATTCTAATGATGAAAAAGACTCTGGAGTCACCCCTTCTAGAAGTCTCTAAGAACGAATTTTCGGAAGCCCAGCTGGCTCTTGCTCCAGAGAGCAATGCATCTCTTGAAAGATAAAAGGCTCAGGCAGTGCCCTGTTTATGCTGCCCGAGGTGTGGGTTTAACTTTTCACTATCACTGGCCCTTTGGTTCAAGCTGGGATGCCCCTCCTCCTCCTTTATAAAATACATAGATTCCTTATTTGGACTAGATCTTGAACGGAAGCAGCTATCAGGGCTCTCAGGGAATGGCCTCTATTCAGAATGCAACAACCAGACAACTGTGTTAATTACATAGTTACGGGAAATTTTTTTTTTTAATTCATAAATGAAGTTTCATGTTTCTCTACTTTTTATGATACTTGACATGTTAAATTCTAGCATGCACCACCCCCCTGCACCTAGGTACTTATAAGATGGTCAGTTATTAATATCCAATGAAAGAAATGTAAAATCAAATGGGCCTAGGATAGAGGCATCAGGAATGCTAAGAACAAGAAGTATATGGAAAGTATATAGTAAAATGGAAGTATACAGTTTTGGGTGATTGGATACAGAGATTAAGGGAAAGAGTCAAGAAAAAAGTGGGTTTCTGGTTTGGGTATCAAGGGAATGTTGATGCCTTTGATAATAAAGGGGGAACAAAGGTCTCCATGAAAGCTGAACAGTCTTCTTATAACTACAAATAAATATAAGGCTTCTCTTACCTTCTATCCCATCCCAAATTCTGAGGAAGCCATACAAACATTGTTTATTCTACTGAACTACAAACATGTCTCCAACGTTATGTTAATGATTTGCCCTCATCTTCCCACCACTTCCTCTGTAATTCACTGAACCTGACATATAGCTAAGGAGTCCCTTATATCTCACAGGTCTTTCCAGATCTCAACCACCACTGAAGTGTAAGAATACGGCCTCTCAAGTCATACAAATGAAATGAATATTATCTTGTTTCCTCCCCATTCCCATTGGCCATGTCCTAGTCCAGGCCCTTGGAAATCTATGGCTAGATTATTATAATAGCCTCCTTGCAGACTTTATTTCATCTGCTTTACATACCAAACTAATCTTTTTATTGCATGGCTTAAATCATAATGCTTTTTTGCTCGAAACCCTCAACACCTTTTGATCCCCATTATCAAGCCAGGCATATCGGCCTTCAGAAGTCTTCCTCCACCGTGTGGCCAAGTCCTCTAGATGCTCCAATTGGCCTGACAGCACACTATGCTCACTCTTTCTCCTTTCTCTTCTGTGGCTCTTTTCCACTCTTCGCTGCCCATCTATTCCTCCTCTTTCTTTGGAGCCACTTCTAGTCTTTTGGCCACACAAACCTACCTCTGCTGGGCTAATCCTCATTGATTAGTTTGCATAACAAGAGTTAAACATTTAACCCAAATTGTTTGGTGTTTTGCTTTGTCCTGTGCATCCTAAATTACCTAAGAAAGACACAACAGAGAGCTGCCAAGTAAAGTAATTATCATTTAGAGACTAGGTTTTGCTTAGAGTTGGCCCTGTTATTGAACCACATACTCTTCTAGCTAGATCCCCTAAAAGTTCCCTAATAAGACTGTAGCCTCCTAGACGTAATACAGAGGTCACTGCACAGATAACACTTAATCAACCTCCTTAAGTTACTAACTAAAAATGGCATCCGACTTGATTTATGTAGGTCTTGAAGTGATTCATGGGGTGGGAGCTCTGTGAGGAGAATCAGTATGTCAGAGTTTTTAAAGAATAGGGCGCCATAGTTGCAATGGAAGAGTCTTTTATTAAACGGTACTGTAAGCAGCTTACTAAAAGGTACTATTTATTCTAAAGGAGCACATTCAAAATCAAGTGATGGGAATAAAGTCCTGACCACTCCTTTGTGTTACTTCCTACTCTGTCAGTGCAAGTACCTCGCGGAAATGGGACGCCTCCCGAACTCCAACTTAGAGAGGGACATCATATCTCAAGATAGCTTCCTAATGTACCAAGGGCATCATGCCACAGAACTGGAGACTGGACTACAAACCTAAAATGTCTATTTGGAGTACAACTTTTTATTACCTTTGGTTTTCCACAGGATTTAATTCATTTCTAGATGACAGTAATAATTGGGTTGATGTAATACATACAGTAATTGCAACACAAGATCCATAATTGCATGACTCTGGGGCCTAAAAGTCATCGTAACTACAGTGAGAGCCCTTTCATAAGAGTGACCTCCAACAGTCCTCCTGCAAAGATGCATTCTGAACCAGAAAGCTGAAATCCAGATACCCAAATACCTCTCAGGCAAACCTTCCATTGAAAAGGCTAACGTGCCAATTCACTGCTATTGTAAGCAATATTATTTACCCACACTTCAAAGCCAGACATCTTTGTGAGTACAAAAGTCTGTGTGAGTAGCCTTAGTGAGCTGGAACTATCCTAGCCCAGCAGAGCCCTGTGTCAGAGCAGAAAATAATTCAAGGGGTCGTAGCCCATCATTCTGAGTTTCAAACGCAGACCAGCCTGGGCAGATGGAGATGCATGAAAGCTAATGGGGTAAGTGTCCTTGAACTGGGTCCATCCCAAATGGACCTCTTCATCCTACCATAATTAATTTATAACACATCCTAGCCGTTTGTCAGGATAAGTTTCAAAAGGAAACATCATGACATGGCACTCTTCAATACCTCAGTTATTTGGAGGCAATATAATTGAGACCAGGAAATTCATGTTCCCTGGTAGTCCAAATTGAATCAAAGTCCACACTAGTCTACACATTAGAACATTAATTATCATTAGACACAAAATGATCAGACCCTCCCTCAGCACTTGCTTGTCTTAAATCTATACCTAATTAAGATTATGTGCCCAGATTCTAAGTTGACAATAGTGTGGAAACAGAAACTTATAAGGGAAGGGTGTAACTTCTGCGGGTAGAAACGCTAGCCCCAAAAGAAGGAGAAAAGATGGCATAATTTAGAAAGGTGCTAGAACTTACATATGCAGTTGCCTGCATCCAACTGTCTCACAGGCTTGGGGGCTTTGATCACTCCTTTCAGCATGTTGTCACAATTGATGTGCATGATGATGAACTTGAATCCCACAGAAAAGTAAAAATGAGGTAGGAAAAAGAGTGATATAAATTTCTAAGAGGTTTCCATTTCAAAAAGAGGAAACTAAAAAACCTTTTGGTGCATAAAAGGGAGAAACTCACTGCCTCTAAGAATTTAGCTCTGAAGAATTAAATCTATTTCTTCATAGGTCTAATTTTTAACTGAAATTTATTTTTGATTGAAAAAACAAAACAAAACAAAACTTGGATGTAGTAACAGCCACACTGAGGCCCTCCTTTTTCCAGTTTTGCATATGCAGGCAGGGACTATTTGAATCTATTCCTCTCCACTTGGGGTGTTCTCCTTGCTTTTTCACTCAGCCTCTCAAGCAAATCCACCAGCCCTTCAGGGGCCAGGTCAACGACCCCTCTTCCACCTGCCTGGGTTAGAGCCCTGCTTTCCACTGTACTCTGCCTTCCAGTGCCACCCAGCTGCCCCCAGGATCAGGTTTCTCTCAACACCAGATCTCTGGAAATACAGATCCTCCATGATAAAAGGGTCCTGACAGCTCATCTTTATCTCATCTTTGCCATCCAAATATTTGTCTCGAAGCAACAAATTTTAATATGTTGTATTAAAATTTTTTCCCATTTAAATCTCTTGCATATGAAAAATTTTTAAACATTTTTTATCTATGTTTAATTGTGGAAAAGTACACATAGTTTACCCTCTTAGCCATTTTTAAGTGTACAGTTCAGTGGCATCCACGTGATGAATTTTTTAGCTCCAATTCCATCTGCCCTAATTCTCCTTTCATTCTTCCTCCTGTCTTTCTCTTTTCACGTAATAGCTCAATTTCTCTAAAAAGTCATTCAAACCAGTGCTCCTGGGGTGGGGGCTGAGGAGGAATGGAGAAGAAGACTATTACTTTCACATATTTATCAGGTTTCTGATTATCGAATCCTTTTGAAATTTATCTTCTCTATATATTTTTAAGGCATGAAACCTTAAGAATCCTAGAAGAGGATGTAGGCAAGACCCTTTCAGACATTGGCCTAGGCAAAGAATTCTTGAAGAGGACTCCCAAAGCAATTAATGCAGCAACAAAAATAAACAAATGGGATCTGATCAAATTAAAAAGCTTCTGCACAGCCAAAGAAATTATTACTAGAGAAACAGAATGGGAGAAAATATTTTCTCCCTACAGAATGGGAATATTTTTGTCTTAAATGAGTTTTGTAGATGTTCTGTGATTATTCTTATTCCAAATTCTGTTCCTAATTGGTTTTGCTGGACAGTTTCAGGAGGTGTTTTCCCTCTTTCCTACTGGGTATCTATTTTTTATATCAACCAAGGTCCATTCTTTAAACTATGAGAAGCCTGTTTTACACTTGGAGCCCATTCATTTTCTCTTCATTAGATCTATCTTTGACCAAAGTGATGATCTTTTGAACATGACTCTATTTCCCCCCAATTTCATTGACTAATAACTTAATGTTTAGGCTGGGTGCTCTTAGCTGGCTTAGGTCTTCAGTACACTTTCCCTAAGTTACTAACATTTCCAGGAATGACTAACTTCCTAACTGTAGCACCAATACAAACACCTCCACAGCTCATAGTTCAGCTACATTTTTATTATGATACTAGAGAGAAAGAAAATGAGTTTACTAATATAAGAGCCCCAAAGGCTAACAGTGGCAGTAGATGTTGCAAGAAAGCAATTGGTTTTCTTGACCAGATTTTCAGAGAAGTAATACCATCTCTCATTAGAAGCTATTGTTCATTCACTCATTCATTTCAATCATTATTTATTTAATAAGTGCATAGATTTCAGGCACTGTTCCAAGCACTGGGAAGATAGAGGCAAACAGAGCCCATGGTTCCTGCCCTAATGGAGCTTACGTTGTACTGAGGCAGAATAACATAATCGGCAGTTTTCATGCACACGCGTGCGCACACACACGTCAGAGTGCAATTAAGTTCTAAAAGAAAAAGGAAAAATTAAACAGAATAAGTGGCTCTTATTAATCTGCTCTTCTGTATCTGCCCAAAGGCATTCAGATGCTACAATTTGGAGCTGCTTCAGCATGTATTCTTGATATCTAAGAGAATCCAGACACATGTGGCTTGGTCAGGATCTGCTTTCCGATCTGTCCTTTGGACTGTCCCATACATATCTGTGTGTCAGTTTGGGTGGAGATGAGAATTTTCACCAATCTGTGAAGGGCATAAATCAAAATGCCCAAAGGTCACACGGCTTCCCTACCTTCTTCCACAAAATACCCTGTTCCTTGGGAAAGAGAGACTGTTGCCTGCTTTTTCACCAGCTTGCAAAGACAGACAAGCACAAGGCTAGTTTTTCAAAACACTCAATGCTTTTTCTGATGCTCCCATTACTGAAATATGACCCCTAGCAGTTGAAATAAAAAATGATTTCCTTTTTTTCTAAAGTGTCCCTGAGATTATATATGGTAACCAATCATTCAAAGTAGACACTCTTCCTAGAAGCAGGGTACGATTAAGCAACCTTACTTTATAGAGATCTATGTAATCTTACCTTTCAACAAAGAAGTAAATTTATGAAATTTCTTTGTTCACAGTTGAATATAAGTTATTCTTTCTGCCAGTTCTCAATACCTCATTCATTTTTCAGGTTCTGAAGGCAGACCCTGTTAGTTATGAAGAGCTGGGATATTTCTTCAGGACCACGATTTTCCCCCAAATCCTTCTTTTCCCGTAAAACTTTCTTAGTTTACTGGCATTACAGGAACATTTCATAAAACATAACAAACCAAGGATGACGCAGCTTCTGTGAGAATGTGTCACACTGTGTATAGAACAATAATAAATTGTCCACTAATGCATTTATGAGGGTGCTTAAGAAATGGCATGTACAAAGATATTGCAAATACTCAAAATGACCAGAAACTCTGGAAGTTGTGCAAAGTAAGTAGGATTAAAAAAGAAAAACAAAAGCCCTTCAAACATGATAGGAAGAATTATTTTCCTCTGAAGAATACCATTAAGAAATGGAAAATGTGTGGTGTAAGAGAAACAATTAGTTTGAGTAACAGAAAATGATTGCTTAACAAAGTGATGGATGATTCTTAAATAATTTTATATATTTTAAAGTATGTCAATAAAAGAATATCAGGTAAAAAATATACCCCAAAACAATTTTTGTCTTGGAAAAATATATCCAAAGCCATGCTTAATTGATTTCTGCTTAATTTCCCTAAAATTCTGACAATATGAAATACTCCTTCCCTTTTTATGGATTACACACATTCCTTTTTTCTTTTACATTATTTAGGTCTCCTACAGTTCTCACATTATATGCCTTCAATTTTTAGGGTCCATAAGGCATCTTTAGAATAATTAGTATGTTTAATCCTTAAAATAATGCTAGAAGGCCAAACAATCTTCCTTTTACAGACAAGACTATGCAGGTTCAGAGAGGTTAAGTGACTTGTCCAAGGTCACATGTGGTCAACTCAGGATCTGAACCCGTGTCTGTTTGATAACATATCTTATTGGCCTCCCATATCACTCTGTCTTATTTTTTATGTATTTAAAACAATTTTTATCTTATTGTGGTAACAACACAAATTTTTCAGTATATAATACATTATTGTTGACTATAGGCACAATATTGTACAACAGATCTCTAGAGCTTATTCATCTTGCTTAACTGAAACTTTATGCCTGTTGATTAGCAACTCCCCATTTCCCTCTCCCTCCAGCCACTGGCAACCACATTTTGCTCTTGGATTCTATGAATCTGCTTATTTTATATATCTCATATAAGTGAAACCATGCAATATTTGTCCTTCTGTGACTGGTTTATTTCACTTAGCATAATGTCCAGGGTTCACCTATGTTGTTGCATATTGCAAAATTTTCTTCTTCTTTAAGGTTAAATAATATTCCATTGTATGTCTATACCACATTTTCTTTTTTTTCATGTGGAAGTTGAGGAATATTCTTTATATTAAATAAGTAGTTCATGTTACTCTTAAATTATACATATCTAAGTTTATACCCTTAAACTACACATGAAGATCTAGATATAATACGCATGAAGTGAGACATTTCTTTTTTTCTATGCCTTTCTTAACTTTATTTTTTTTTAATTTAAAAATATTATGGGAGTACACACTTTTTTGATTACATGTATTAATTTTGTTTTGCTTGAGTCAGGGTTATAAGTGTGCCCATCACCCAGATAGTGTTCACTGTACCCGTTATGTAGGTTTTCACCCATCCCTTCCTCCTCCTACCCCCTGCTTGATTTCCACTGAGTTTTACTTCCCTCTGTGTACATGTGTGCTCATCAGTTAGTTCCAGTTTAATAGTGAGTACATGTGGTATGTGCTTTTCCATTCTTTAAATACTCATTTTCTTTATATACGCACCATTCACTGATGTAGTGGTATCACACAGGATTCTCACTCTGTCTTTCAAAACAAATCAGCTGCCTCAATGGAGACTGAATGAAATAAGTCCCCTTACCCACAAGTTTGGCTCAGCATAAGTTAGTTGTAGGGTTTTAAGGAATGATGAAATAAAATATAAATGTTGTGATTTGGAGAATGAGACTTCCTACAGATTAGTATAGTTGGATATTTTCTAGAAGGGCTAATACATCCTCACGCCATGGTGGTCCCTACCTCCAGGTTGTCTGCCCTCTTGAACTAAAATGTACTTTTTAGCCATTCAAGGGGCTGCAGGACAGCCTGGGAGTAAAAAAAGGAATTGAGCACCAAAGAACCATAAATGTATATGAAATCTGATTAATGGTGTACCTTGGAAAGGTTCAGAGACCATCCTTTTCTAGATACACTGATGCTATAACCTTTCACTGCCGTAATTCCAACAAGGAACAAGTGTCCTTGAAGACACAATTCTCTGTTTACGTGCATCTGTGTCCTCTCAAAACTGTTTTTGTCTTTATTCTTCCCAAGACTGAATACTTTGGAGAATGAAACAATTCAATCAAGACAGAGTTTGCATCAAGGATCTGCCCTGTTCTCTTTTCTCTTTCCCTCTCCCTTTCAGTATTTTATCTGAGAGAAATGACAGTAACACCGCAGTGATTTCCTTTATAAATGTCTGTCATCTGCTAAGATGTGATTACATGGACTTTCCCCTGATTTTCAAAGTAGGTACTGTCACCAGAGCCTGAAAGAATGTCTGCCAAGATCTGTGAGCAAAGGAAGATGAGGTTACATTGACATTTCAAGGTCCTTTCTCACCAAAAGGAGGTTGAATAACCTGCTAGAGGCAGGATAATCCTGAATTTCAACTCCCTTTTTCTCCCCAGGAGAACTGACAAACAGCTCTCATTCATGTGCCCCTCCCTGGCCCTCCTTCCTTCCTTCTTGTCACATTTTCTTCTCCTTTCTATTTTCTTCCCCTACTTCCTCATTTGATACAGCAAAATCACATTAATTTGAACACCACGAATTCACATTGTGATCATTTGGACAATGTCTTGACTTTTTTAATGCTAACTTTAAAAGAGACTTGACTGGTTGACTTACAATGTGAATCACTGGTGCTCAGAATCTTTAGCACATCAGATTCACCTGGCAGACTGGACCTCCACACCCACCTCATTCAGTGTCAGGTCTTGGGTGGGCTGGAGAGTTTGCAACTCTAACCTGTCCTAAGGTAATGCTGTTGGTCCAGGACCACACTCTGACACCACTGATATAAGTAAATAGGTAAGCAAAAGAGACCAATTAATCCAGTTAACAGAAATTGTTTCCAATTCTATTTCCCTATAGTTGCAGTCCCCAACCCCTGGGCCTGGACTGATACAGGTCTGTGGCCTGTTAGGAACCAGGCTGCACAGCAGGAGGTGAGCAGCGGGCAAGCAAAGCTTCATCTGTATTTACAACCGCTCCCCATCCCTGGCATCACCACCTGAGCTTCGCCTCCTGTCAGATCAGCAGCAGCATTGGATTCTCATAGGAGCATGAGCCCTACTGTAAACTGCGCATGCGAGGGATCGAGGTTGCTGCTCCTTATGAGAATCTAAGGCCTGATGATCTGAGGTGGAGCTGAGGTGGTGACGCTAGTGCTGGGGAGTGGCTGCAAATACAGATTATCATTAGCAGAGAGGTTTGACTGCACAGGGACCATAATAAATCAATTGCTTGAAGACTTATATCAAAACCCTATCAGTGGGTGGCAAATGACAATTAAGCTGCATCTGGTGGCAGGCTTTATAGTGGCAAGTGAGTTGATATACTTCAATTGTACAGCTGCATCTGGTGGCAGGATTTAGTCAGAATCTGATGCTTATTTTAGTCCATGAGTAGCCCACCCATTGTTTTATTTACTACTTCTGTCCACCTCTTTCCTGCATTGTGCACTTGTCTCAGCCACAGTTTTGGTAAGCCCACAAGCACAAGCTAACCCTAGCAAAAATGAGTAAAAACAAATATCACTGGAGAGCTTCTTTGGAAAGGGGGAAAGACCCAATGATGTGAGAGAAGAAGACTCTAAGACTGCCAACAAAATGAAAGCTGCATTTAAAAGAAAATACCAAGAGTCCTACTTAAATTACAGGTTCATTGCAATAGGTGATTCACATTCTCCAAGCCCGTTTTTTATAATGTGGCAACTGGCTATCCAATGAGGCCATGAAACCTTCAAAACTCCTTTGCCACATGGAGATCAAGCATCACGCATTAAAAGACAAGCCTTTGGAGTTTTTCAAAAGAAAAAAACATGAACATGAAGAACAGAAGCAATTACTCAAGGCCACCATTTGATCAAATGTGTCTGCCCTGAGAACATCATTCTTAGTGGCTAACTTCATTGCCAAAGCTAAGAAGCCCTTTACTTTGGTGAAGAGTTGATGCTACCTGCTACTAAGGACATTTGCCATGAACTTTTAGGAGAGGCAGAAGTTCAAAAGGTGGCATGTGTTCCTCTTTCAGGTAACACCATAACTAGATGAATTGATGAAACAGCAGAGGATATTGAGGCATGATTTTTAGGACTAATGAGTCACTGTGGTGCACAAATCAGGTTAACGAGTCTACCAATGTTGACAACAAGGCAGCAATGCTTGTATTTTTCAGGAAGATGTGCCTGAGGATGTATTTGTTGCACATAACAGCTGCAGAACTATTCAAGTCTTTGAATGATCACATATCAGGAGAACTGATTTGGTCATTTTGTGTCAGTATATGCACGGACAGAGTGGTTGCCATGGCTGGACGGCTTTCTGGTTTCAGTACACGGGTCAAGGAGGTCGTTTCTGAATGTGAGTCTACAAATTGTGTCATCCATAGAGAAATGCTGGCGAGTGGAAAATGTCACCTGAACTAAACAATGTTTTGCAGGATGTGATTAAAATTATCAACCACATTAAAGTACATGCCCTCAACTCATGTCTTTTCGCGCAGCTCTGTGAGGAGGTGGATGCAGGGCACACATGTCTTCTCTTATACACAGAAGTGTGGCGGCTTTCTTAGGGTAGATCACTGGCTAGAGTTTTTGAGTTATAACAGCTGCTCCAGGGATTTCTTTTAGAAAAACAGTCACCACTGACAACACATTTCAGTGACACAGAATGGGTCACAAAACTCGCTTACCTGTGTGACATATTCAACCTGATCAACGAACTCAATCTGTCACTTCAGGGGAGAACAACAACTGTGTTCAAGTCAGCAGATAAAGTGGCTGCATTCAAAGCCAAACTGGAATTATGTGGGCAACAAGTGAACATTGGGATTTTTGATATGTTTCAAACATTAGCAGAGATTTTGAAAGAGACTGAGCCAGGGCCTTCTTTCTCCCAGCTGGTGCATGATCACCTATCTCAGCTTTCAAAAGAGTTTGAGCATTACTTCCCTACCACAAAAGAACCCCAAACTGGGAAGGAATGGATCCGCGACCCATTTGTGAATAAGCCAGGTGAACAGACTTTGTCCGTGCTAGAAGAGGATCAATTGCTTGAGATCACAAATTGCAGTGACCTTAAAAGTCTGTTTGAGACAACTTCAAATCTCCATACATTCTGGATTAAAGTCAAGGTGGAATATCCTGAGATTGCCACAAAAGCACTGAAAAGCCTCCTTCTATTTCCAACATCCTATCTTTCTGAGTAGGGTTTTCTGCAGTGACAGCACCCAAAACGAGATTACAGAGTAGATTGGACATAAGCAACACACTTTGGGTGTCACTGTCTCCCATCACACCCAGATGGGACTGTCTAGTTGCAAGAAAACAAGCTCAGGGTTCCCACTGATTCTGCATTATGGTGAGTTGTATAATTATTTCATCATATGTTACAATGTAATAATAATAGAAATGAAATGCAAGATAAATGTAATGTGCTTGTATCATCCCCAAACCACCCCCCCCCCACATACCCTCATCCATGGAAAAATTGTCTTCCATGAAACCGGTCCCTTGTGCCAAAAAGGTTGGGGACCACTGCCCTATAGCAAAACTGATACAATAACTCCAACAATTTAACATTCTGTAGTCAAAATATAGTAGAAAGAGCACTGAACTGGGAATCAGAGGTTGGCGTTCTAGTGTGGCTCTGCGTGGCCTTGGTGAAGGAACTTGCACCACCTGGGCTTCAGTGACCTTACCCATTATTCTTTAAGAAGTTAGGCTTGATTGTCCTTTCTAGCTCCAGTGTTCTACAACTGTATGAAAATATGCACTGAAAATGCATGAAAACATGACTCGTTCAAAATTTCCACAATTCAAACACTTAATAATTAATGCTCACTTTCCCTTCAACTTGTATGAATTAGTGAGAGTCCATCATCTATCCTCTCTACAGAGGAAAGCTTTACAAATAACCCTGAACTTTCCACTTACACCTCCGCTCCTTCTCTGGTTCCATTTAAATTTTAAGACTGGAAACTCCCCAAACTGCATGTGGGCAATGAGGAAACCTGTCTTTACTCATCCCTGTAAACTCAAGACTTGTGTGAACATTTAAAAAAGAAATATGCGCTGAGAGTCTGCCTTTTACAACCCCTGTGCTAGGCCTAGTCTCGGTTCTGGACCGTGGACTAGGCAGTGGAAGAGGTGGCATTTGACTTAGGTCTTAAGGGCACGTAGGATCCTAACACATAGAGATGAAAAAGGGGCAACTTGAACAGATGGAACAGCAGGCAGGTGCAGGGAGCCATCTGTTAAGTGTCTCTCCTCATTCTCTCCTCTGTCATCTTCGCACTGCACACCCCATCTTAGCATATGTGTTCAAACTTTGTCTTCACTAAGGAACTGTGGAGTCCTCTGGGATAGGACTATGTCTTGTCTTTATTCTCAGCACTTAGCATAGCGCCTGGGGCACAATTCATTACATCATTGCACTTAGTTAATATTTGTTGACCTGAACTGATCCAATTCCACAATACATTATTTGTGTGGACAAAAGAATTAAATAAGAATGTATATAAAAAACTTAATAAATTCTGAAGTCCTATAAAATGTAGATTTCTAATTCTTCTTCTTATTAGAATTAAGGTCTTGAATGGCAAGCCGATGAGTGTGCACTTTGTTCAGAGGGCAACTGGGAGCCAGAGGGTTTCTAAGAAGAGTGTTGATCTGATGTTGATATGTAGGATGGGATTTTTAAAAGGGCTGTTTGGAAGGACACCACAAATTAAAAGATGACTGTGCCTACCCTGAGAGGACTAGTGACGGTGGGAAGTGGGATGGTGCCTGTCAGAACAGAAAGGAAGATCCTACATATTATACAAATGGATCTGAAATTCTATCATATCACCCTTGCCCCAAAAGAAAACCTGAAAGATCTGTTTCGTGGTGAACTGTTATAATGATTGAGGTGTTGAAGAAGTATTTTTACAATATTGGCTCTAGAAGTTTTCTCAAAATTCCCTATCTGTGGTAGGATATTGGTCAGAGTTCTTATACGACACACTGAAAACTGTTGGCTATGTGCACCTGGGAGTGGCAGAGTGGTCTCCAGTCTCACAGTAATAGAAATGACTTTGGAGTGTGGTAGGGAGGGAACTGTGTTCTGTCCTGTGTCCATTGTCATCAGGCTTTCAAAACATTAGCACTGCTATGCATTCACTAGAGACAGTGGGGACACAGGAACAAATCAAATGTCACCATAAGGAAGCAAAAGAGATAGTCCAGAATTAGGTTCATTCTATAAGAAAACTGCATCTATTTCTACAATTCTATGGAAAAGATAAAAATGGGTAGTATAATTAAAGGAGACTTAGGAGATATAACAACCAAACATAATGCGTGGACCTTATTTCAATCCTGATTTAAGCAAACCAATTGTTAAAAGACATTTTTATGGCAATAAAAGAAATTTGAATAAAGACTGGGATATTAGATGATATAAAAACATTAGGGTCAATTTTTTTAGGTATGATAATAGCATTATGAGTAGTAGTATTAAAATTCATTTAATAATGAATTTTCCTTGAGGGCCAGGTACATGTAAGGCACTCTGCAACGTTCTGTGGAGAATACAAAGATGGGTTTAAAAAGATAATGTGAAATACTTTTAAAATTTTAATATATTCAGCCACAAGATGACACTAGATTGAACAGCCAAAGGTTGAATAGTCACTCTGGGAGGCCGAAGCGGGTGGTTAGCTCAAGGTCAGGAGTTCGAGACCAGCCTGAGCAAGAGCAAAACCCCCGTCTCTACTATAAATAGAAAGAAATTAATTGGCCAACTAAAAATACATGTAAAAAATTAGCTGGGCATGGTGGCGCATGCCTGTAGTCCCAGCTACTCGGGAGGCTGAGGCAGAAGGATCGCTTGAGCCCAGGAGTT
>CAUYRT010037287.1:0-18780 GCA_963574885.1 Lepilemur ruficaudatus
GGAAGGGGGAAGGGGAGGGGGAAGGGGAAGGGGAAGGGGAAGGGGAAGGGGAAGGGGAAGGGGAAGGGGAAGGGGAAGGGGAAGGAAGGGAAAGGAAAGGAAAGGAAAGGAAAGGAAAGGAAAGGAAAGGAAAGGAAAGGAAAGGAAAGGAAAGGAAAGGAAAGGGAAAGGAAAGGGAAAGGAAGGAAGGAAGGAAAGAAAGAAAAAAGGAGAAGGGAAGGGAAGGGAGGGAAAGGAAGGGAGGGAAGGGAAGAGAAGAAAAAGAAAGGAAAGGATAATGTAAGAGATGTTAGGTTACCATTGTTTTTTGTGGCTGAGTAGAACTCCATGGTATACATAAATCACATTTTATTAAGCCACTCATGTATTGATGGGCACTTGGGTTGTTTCCACATCTTTGTAGCAGGTGGGGGGGGAGGGGATGGGTATATTCACATCTAATGGTTATGGTGTACACTGTCTGGGGGATGGACATGCTTGTAGCTCTGACTTGGCAGATGGGCCAAGGCAATATATGTAACCCAAACATTTGTATTCCTGTAATATTCTGAAATTCAAAAAAGCTTACTATATTCAATAAAAAATATATTGTGAACATCTTTTCAAATTAAAAAAAAAGGAAAGGAAAGGAAACAGGAGGAGGGGAGGGGAGGGAACAGAAGGGGAGGGGAGAAGAGGAGGAAAAAAGAAAAGAAAAGAAGGAAGGAAGGAAAGAAGGGGAAAATAAAGGAAAAGACAAGATAAAGAAAAACATAATCTCTTCCTTTCTTATTGCAAAATCACAAAGCTTGGAAATCACTCAGAGGACAAAAAATCAAGAGAGGTAGCCTGAATTCTAGTACCATCTTCATCAGTTATTTGCTGGACGTTCTAAGGTTTTTTGTTAAAATGGGGATGAAACAAATAGTTTCCAAGGAAAGATTAAATATTGTCTTTTTATGGCAGTCTTCAAGATGAAAACAGGCAATGACTATAGAGTCCAAAAGCTAAGAAAGAGTTTAGGAGATACAGTCCTACCACACTATTTGGCAGGTACCTTGTTAAGGAGGAAAAATCAAGACTCAAGAGACTGGTTTAAAGTCATTCAGTTAGGCAATGACAGAAGCTCAAGAAGTCCCTGAGTCCATATAATTGTATTCTGGCTCTCCATATTGTACCATGATACTTCTCAGTCATGGAGGGTTTAGTCACTGAAATCTAAAGATTAGAACAGATGTCAAATGCTCAATTTTCTGTCATTTGCAGAATTCCCACTATACTAGAAAAAAGCAACTCTGGTTATGACAATGGATTCTTATTCCGTCTAAGAAAAAATAAACGAACAACAACCCAGACACACTACTAGTATGCTCTATGCTCTATCCTCTGCTCCTATTGTCCTGGACATCTCTTACTTCTCTACAAAACTGCTAATCATGAATAATAATTCCTTAGAATCTATGCCTTCATTCAGTGACCCTCCCGAGTCCCAAATATTTCATTCTCATCAATGGCCAAATTTGGCCTTCAAAAAATATTTGGAATAGTCAAATAGTGACACACTATAAGTTAATTATTAAACATCTCTTTTTCTCTCCTTTTTGTTTGCTAATAATAATATTCATTTTTTTTTTCCAATGAGCAAAAGGGTGACAACAAGGTCTGTTGGGAGGGGACAGTTCTGAGAAAGTTTGATTTCCTGATACAGAGGCAGATGTGGCACAGGTTCTTGCCTTTCACCCTCCTGTTGCCTAAAACACAGATGTGATGGTGGAAACTACAGCAGCCATATAATAAGAGTAAGACAAACATAAGGAAAGTTTTGAGAAAACTGTACAGATGTAGAATCTGTAATCAAAAGGCCATTGAATTAATACTAGGAGCCAACCACTGCAGAGTTCTCATGCCATGAGAAAACCGTTTAAACCCATGAGAAATGCTGGGTTTACTATTACTTGTAGTAAAAGACCATTTTCCTAACCTATTCCCCCAAAATCACTATGTTTTGCTATGTGGCAAAGCAAGCATATAGTTATTAATAAATTTCATGGAAAACTCAGTTTGACTATTTTCCAAGATTCAAGAATTCTGTATACATCATACAGTGATTCAATTTTTAAAAAAATACATTGTTTTAAGGATAGATTAAAAGCTAATCCAGAAAAACTTAAAATATCAAAATGGCTATAGATCCAAATTGAGTTTGAATAGAAAAACTATCCTAGTGCAGTTACGAGTATTGTTAGTGTTTGTTCATTTAAGTAAGTTTGTAAATATTAGACTCCTAGAGTTTTTTTCCCCCCTCCTAGGTCCTTTTAAATAAGATATAATGTCTTTGGATTTTAGATAACGAACATTATATCTGAGAGTGCTTGGAAAGGTTAATGCCTTAATAAGTGTGTTTAGGACTTTTCCCATCAATACACTTGAGGTCCCGCTCCCCATGTGGTCCTACAACCAACCCAATCTATATAAATAAAGTTACCATGTGGTTGGTTATGTTCCCCTTCCCATGTCCATGTCCATCCATCCCATTACATACCTTAAAGATTCTGCAAGCAAAAAAAGAAAGCAAGAGAGACAGACAGACTAAAGAAAGACTAACATAGCTTGATCTTACATGTAGAGTCTAGTAAGAGGTAAAGAGTAAAATGATGGTCACCAGAAGCTGGGGATTGGAGATCGAAAGAATGAGGAGTTGCTGATGAAAGGGTACAAAGTTTCAGATAGAGAGGGGGAAGATGTTTTGAGATCTATTGAACAGCAGGGTGACTATGGGCAATAATGCATATTTCAAAATAACTAAGAGAGTAAATCTCAAATGTCTCATGATTAAAGAAGATAAGTAAGTGAGGCAATGAATTTGTTAATTAGTTGATTTAATCATTCCACTTTTTATGCATATATCAAAACATCACTTGTATCCCATAAATGTATATAATTATGATTTTTCAATCAAAAATAATATAAATAATACATTTTTAAAAATAGAAAAAAAGACTCTATAATCCAAACAATCACAGCAGAATGTAAATCTGGCACCAAAGCAGCATTTTATTAAAAGAATCAATTGCTATATAAGTAGAAACTTGTGACTCATCTGTTCTACAAGGACATTCATTTAATAGAATTAGTTTAAACTAGATTAATTAAACACTTACTCTAGATCTGTGCTAATACAATAGCTACTAGCCACACTTGGCAATTAAAATTTCAATTAATTAAAATTAAATAAAATTAAAAATCCAGTTCTTCAGTATCACTGCAACATTCCAAAGGCTCAAAAACCACATATGGCTGGTGACTATCAAATTAGCACATTGTGATATATAATTATTAATGGAGCAAGGCAAATTTTCTCCTGAGGCGCAATGTCCACAGGAAAGTAAAACACATAGAAAAAAATCTATGTGAAAGTTCTCTTTTGCTACCTGTTTAAGTAATGACAAACACAGCATAGTTCCATTCAAAAGAATAAATAATGTACAAACTATCCTATTAGTAACACACCACTGGACAAACTAAAACATAAATTTCTTTCTAAAGTAAACATTAGTACTTTAGCATATTCTTTTATTCTACTTATTTTGACTAACTTTAGTGTTTTTCTGAAAATATGTTATACCCAACAATTAAGGCAGAGTTTCAGAAATTAGAACTATACTATTTTCAAATGGATAACTGTTTGAATACGATCTTCTTAATGAGGGTTTCTGGCTATCATATCCGCTATCTGATTCTGATATACTGATGCTAATAAAAGAAAATATTTTATGGCTAAGTAACACATTGAGCACAAAATGTAATGAACACTTACACTATAATATTAAATTTAATGAAGCAGAATGGAAGTAGCCCAAAAGCAAATTTAAGGCTTTTAAAATTACAAACCTGGCAGAAATTACTAGACTAGCCTTGAAGTTACAGAAATACTAGCTTTTAAAAACTGTTACAAAGAGATTGTCAAATGTCCTCTAGTTTACATAATTATAAAATAATTCAAAAATAATTGTAAAATAATTTACTTTTTTTTAATCTTAATAAAAAACAATAGCAAGTAGGTATTTTTTCCATTTGTTGTTTTGAGTTGTAAAGCACTGTTCTAAACTGGCGTTTTTGAGACTAGGTCTGAATACTTGTCTCCAACATTTTTCTTTCAGAAAAAAGAAGGTAATTTTTAGTCAGCATACGCTACCTCTGATTCCTTGTCAGTTTTTCTGCCTGAAAGAGCTGAAAATTCTACCCAATGGTTAAAAAACTGAGATTCGTTTTTGAATTTTATAGTTCCTTTGTGCAAAATGATTCAGTAACTAAACAAAAAATTCTACTGAATTCTAATTAAATTCTATTTAATTCTATTAATTCTCTTAAATTCTAATTCTACAAAATTAGACTAGCAATAACACATTCATGAGAAGTTGTCTTAAGCAAGTGGGTCAAGCTATTTTTTCCACATACATACCAATTTTCCCTATTTGACTGTATTAACCTCAATGTTTAACATGCTAGATACAGTGGGAACCGTGGTTCACTACTTGATATCCATTCAACCTCAAATAATCATTCTGAGCTAATCACTATACTTCCATTTTCCTCCCCAGGTTTTAGTTCAGACATGGTCACATAACCTAATCCTGGTCAATGACGTAAAAAAATAAAAATAAAGACAACTCTGTTGGAGGACTTCTGGGGAAAGTTTTCTCATTCTTAAGAGGGGGATACAGGAGAGCTAGTCCCTAACTTCCACTGAAAGTTATCCTCTGGTTGTAATTATAGGGACTGCAAGCTTGATTCTATAATCAGCCTACGAATGGAGCTAGCCCATAAAGGTGAGCAGAACCAAGAGAATCCCAGGAGAAAGGATCATGAGCCCTGGGATACCCTGCCTGGAGCTGGCACTATATGTGACATCCTACTATAGGAAATAACACATTTCCTTTAGGAAATAACACATTTCCTTTAGGAAATTTACATTAAATCTTTTATTGGCATTTTCAGATGGTTCATTCTAATATGTGGAAACAGTGAAAATATTATCCCACATCCTAATGACCAACAATGATCACTGTTAATATTTTGATGTATTTAAGGCCACATTAAAAACACTCTTCTCTTTGACGACAAAAAGCTAGTTTTATAAAATTGTAAGCAAGGAAATTCATTTATCTCTCTGGAAATGACTTGTTTCCTGTTATTTTGTGGATAGAATTTGAAAAATGAAGAAGAACTAATTTTAGAAAAACATAAAACAATGAAGAAGGCATCAGTAAGGGATCATCTAACAAGAATTATTAAAAGTTATACTTTAGACTAATTAGAGTTTGCACTGCAGTTGAAAAGGCAGACAAATCATGCTACTGATAGTCTTTTGGGGGTCTTCACTTGAAAAACTAAGAGAATGAACAGAATTTAGAATCATTCTCTGTATAGGTATAAATCAAATAAATAAATGTTAAGCAAATGGAATGAGGTTCATCAGAAAGAGAAGCCTAAGTTACTTGAACTGTCTGAGACTTATTTTTCCTATCTTTCAAATGAGAGCAAAAAGAACTACTCTGAGAGATGATTTTGATGACTTCATAGTACATGTAAAGAGCTTAGAATACTGTCTGATACACACTACACTACAGTAGGTATTTACTAACAAGCAGCTACTACAATCACTTCTGTTGCAGTTCTGTTACCCCATTCTGCCCAGGCCAGAAATAATTACTCCTTTCTACGAAAGCCTGCACCATTTACTTAGACATTCTTTTCTGCCCTGGCTTCTAGTTATATGAATATTACATACCCTAGTATATAGGTTCTTTGTTAATTTTTATACAATAAAAGAGTCAAATTTAGCTTAGAATTATAAGAGAGAAGTGAATAGGGATAGAAACAAAGCAAATAACTTACTGTTAAAAAAGTTTAAGTATCTGAGATGTGATATCAGTAATTTCAAATAAAATATTTACTGCAAGAGTGAAAGCTGGATCAAATCATCAGTTTAAAAATAATATTTCAAGTTTGGAGATCTGTGGAACTATAGGTTTCCTCATCCCTCAGATTTCAAATCAACAGTATATTAGGCTTATATATACAGATTATTAATAAAACAAAAATAATTGATTTATAGATGACTGAACCATGTACGTAGGATGTTTTCATAAAGTTCTGAACTGACTCAAATGCTATTTTATTCAGAAAAGGCATATTATGTTAAGAAATAATCAACTTTATTACATTTAGTTAGGTTAATATGCCTTCCTTAAGCAGGTCTACTACTAAACTGGTTTATTAATTAAATCGTTTTGGGGTTTGGGTGGATTGACAGTAACATTTTAAAGTACTTCTAAAAAGCTTCAATAATTCTGAAAAAAAAAAACTGCTCAGGATCAGCAGGGAATCAGCAAAGGAACCGTCCTTTCAGTTCAATGATGAAGCCCAATCTGCAACAGTTTTATATTTCCTGATATTCTATGATGGTTGACTTTAATTTCCTTTGTTTGACAAATATGTGGCTAATATAATCAGTACAGCAACATATAACACATGCAACCATAGTCAGCAAAGGCTTTGCTGTAAAAATGGTTGTAAAACCTACACTATCCACTGCAGGATATTTGTAGCAATCTTGGCAATAGAAAGTAGAGTTATTTATAACAGTAACAACAACAACAGCAAAAGAATACCACATGTCTCAACCCTATATTTATCCTGTATCTTAAAAAAAAGAATAATGTAGCTATTAGAGGGCATGGTTTTAAGTGCCAATGGAATCCAAAGAGAAACAATATGCAACATAGGGAGACAGACTAAAATGGAAAAACGTTATAGATAAAAGAAAGCAATAGAATAACTAGTAACAGGAAATACTGCTTCTGAATGTTTTTCATTTGTCAAACACAACTAAATAGACAGCTTTTGTTATTAAATAGCATTTTTGAACAACCCTAATATTTTTCTAGTATATAAATAATACATATCAAATATATATAATTGTATGTATACCATATATATACACACATATACAAGCTTACATTTAAGTATTTAAATGATCACAAAAAAAGCAATTATGTGAAAATTATTCACACAATTCACCACTTTACTTAATAGTTTTACTAAAATCTGGTATCTTATGAATAAATTTCTTTAAAAAAATTATCAATGACACAAAACCCAGAAAATCTGAAAAACACTTACTTTATCTGTTAAAGTAATTGAATTCACTACCAAAAGTCTTTCCATCAAAAAAAAAGTCTATTCCCCTGATGGTTTCACTTATGAATTCTACCAAATATTCAAGCTAGAAATAAGAGCAGTTTCATACACATTTTCTAAAAACATGTATGTAAAGAAATCACTTCCAGCACAATTTAGGAGAATTGCAAAACTTTAATATCAAAACATAACAAAGCCACTATAAAAATGCAATATATGTGTCTGTATACATATATGTCCATACATACATGCATATATATGTATACACACACAGTAGAAAGTTAACCTTTGCTTTCAGTAAAAGAATGAATCCATTCACTTTACTCTGTCTACTCAGATATCATCTTATAGGCACCTCCGATTCCTAACATGACTTCACACTATTTGACCCATAATATCAGTCCCAGGAATTTACCCTGAAAATACCTCTCCAAAAATATAAAAATATATATGCACAAGGTTATTCACTGCAGTATTATTTATAATTACAAAATAAGTGAAAGCCACTAAATGTTAAACCACATTTGATTGAATAAACCATGGTTATTATACTATAGCCACCATAAAGTACTATGCAGCTATAAAAAATAAAAAGAATCTCCATGAATTTGCATGGCATAACTTAAAGGAAATATTAAGTTCAAAAAAAAGTATAAGAAAGCCTAGATAGTATGCTACCTCTTGTGTAAGAAATAAGGGAAACACAAGACATAACATATTTTCGTCAACTTTTATAAAAGAACTTCAAGGAGGATAATCCAGAAAATAAGGAAGTTGATCGTCTAAAAAGGGTAAGGTGAGGAGTAAGGAGTATACAAGAGAGATTGGTACTTCTCTGAATGTGCACATGAGCGTGTGTATTTAAATTTTATGTATAGGATTAACTTTTAGAAACATGTTAGTATTTTTCATATTAAAACAGTAAAAATGGGAAGGGGAGGGGACATTTAAAACAGAAAATAAACTGAGTTCAATTCAAATGACTACCATCAGCTCAGTGAACAGAGGAGGAAAGAACAAAGCCAAATTACTTATGAACACAGTACATGACTATATACCCTCAGTCTCGGACAGGATAGGGTTGTGAGGAAAAAACTACAAACATTCATAAAATCTTTGTAGGTTTGTTTATTAAGTAAAACAATTGTTTAATAGGCAAAACAATTCAGAAACTATTTTAGTTTTATTATAAGATTGAGCAAATGAGTAAAAGTGTTGATGGTCTTGGAAACCAGGAATCTCTTTATAGAAGGAGAATATAATTAAGAAAAGGGAGAAGATAAGAAAGAACCCAGTAGGGATAAAATGGAATATAAGGTGTGAAGTAACAATATATAAATATGCATATATACATATATATGCAAACATATGAATACAAGTGCATATATGCGTACATTTCAGAGACATGAACTGCAAGGACCAGAAACGAAGGCACTCAGGTTACAAAGAACTTACCTAGTGCCCACTCAAAGGAACCAGGGCTCTGCGGAGAAATGGCTGCTTTCATGGCTGCATACAAAATGAACCTAGAACATTTTTTTAAGCCAAAAAATAAGGAGGTACTCAAAAAATGGGAGCAAGTTACAAGGCACAGGAGTCATTCTGAAGAAGCTCCCACTGATCACATCTGGGACGGCTTGTGCACCAAAATAAGCATGTACGGAAATGAATTATAAACATTTGAAAAAGAGAAAATCACGATTCCATATTGATAATAAATAGACAAGGAAGAAGGCAGAGCTTTTCCTAACAGGAGAATGTCAATGCTGACTGGTAAATGTGGAGGAAATACTGAAGCTGGAAAATCATCATTTTGTAACTATCATAGTGAAGATTAGATCAGGCAAGAATCATGATGAATAGATGCTAAATAAAGGGAGGAATTCTGACGAAAAGTAGGATATTTTCATGATCTTAAAATTTGTTCTTATTATTTGCAAAGAAAAGGAAAAACAGTAACATAATGGAGAAATTGAACAAAACACCTTGGACGGGTGCAGAAAATTACCACTGCTAATGAAGGACAGATGGACATCTTGTATCTCCATATATGAAACCCTTAGGAGATAATATGATCTATGTAGTATTTCAACCAAGAATGAAGAACCTGAATCTAACTATGAGGACACATAAGTAACGTACAAACATAAGCTCTCTGAAGAAAAAAAAAAAATCAAACCGAAAGATATAGAAGGAAAAGTGAAAATGAACTGTCTACTTCCTTTTCCCACTAGAAGATAAACTTCACAAAGCCAAAATCTTTAATTTGTTAAGGCTTGTTTTGTGATCTGATATGTGATCTATCCCAGAGTATTATGTGGGCATTTGGGAAGAATGTGTATTTTTCTGCTGTTGGGTGTAAAGTTCTGTGTGTATGTCTGTTAGTTTCACTTGGTCCACAGTGTTGCTCAAGTTGGCTGTTTCTTTAATGTTTTTCTATCTGGATGTTCTATTAATTATTGTACGTGGGTTATTAAAATCCCCTAATTTATTGCTATCAATTTCTTGCTTCAGATCTATCAATATTTGCATTATATATTTAGGTGCTTTGATATTGAGTCATACTAAATATGATAACTTCCTGTTAAACTGACCCTTCTATTATTATATAATGATCTTGTTTTCTTGTCTCTAGAGATAGTTTTTGACCTAAAGTCTATTTTGTCACATATAAAATTGGCCACCTCTGCATTCTTTTGGCTATTATTTGTATGGAATACCTTATTTCTATCCTATGTGTGTCTTTAAATCTGAAGTGAGTCCCTTGTAGATAGCAAATTGCTGAATCTTATTTTGTTTGTTTTAATCCATCTAGCCACTCTCCATTTACATTTAAAGTAATTACTGGTACTTGAGGACTTACTATTGCCATTTTGTTGAATGTTTTCTGTTTTGCAGTTTCATTTTTCCTCCTCTTGGTGTCTTCCTTTGTTATTTGATAATTTTTTGGGTAGTGGTTTGCTTTGATTATTTTCTCTTTATCTTTTGTATAGGATTTTATTTGTGGTTAGCTCAAGATTTGCGTATCTTGTAGTTACGACTATTTTAAAATGATAATATAATTTCAATTGCATATCAAAACTCTACATGTTTACTCCCCCCATCTTCTGTTTCTATATTCAAAGTTGCTTCTTTTTATATTGTGCATCCATCAACTTATTTTTATCCTTTAACTTTTAAATTAGGATTAAAGTGGTTTATACACTGACATAAAAGTGTTACAATATTCTGTATTTGTCTACATGTTTAACCTTACCAGTCAGATAAGGTTATGTTTTCATCTGCTTTCACATTGCTGTTTGGCATGCTTTCCTTTCAATGTGAAGAACTTCCTTAAACATTTATTTTAAAGCATGTCTAATAGTGACAAACTCCCTCAGTTTTTGTTTGTTTGGGAAAGACTTTATCTTTTCTTCATTTTTAAAGGATGATTTTGCTGAGTACAGTATTCATGACAGGCAGTTTTTTTCATTGAGTATCATGAATATACCATGCCTCGCTTTCTTGGCCCAAAATGTCTTTTACTGAGAAATCCACTGATAATCTTATGGGGATTCCTTTTTACTCAAGTCTCTTAATTCTTGCTGCCTTCAAAACTTTGTCCTTGACTTTTGGCAATTTGATTATAATATGTCTTGTTTTAGTGATCTTGGGTTTGGACATATTTGAAGTCCTTTGAGACTAGATCCAGATATGAATCTTGATGTCCATTTCTCTCCCATGGTTTGGGAAGTTTTCAACTATTACTTCTTTAAATAACCTTTCTTCTACTTTCTCTCTCTCATCTTCTTTTGTAAATCTTTTAATGTACGTATTTTTTTTTTTTTTATGGTGCCCCACAAATTGCATAGGCTTTCTTCACTCTTTTCCATTCTTTCTATTTTTTCTCTCACTAGGTAATTTCAAATGACTTGTCTTTCAGTTTACAGATTTTTTCTTTTGCTTGATCAAATCTGCTGTTGAGGCTCTCTCTTAAATTCTTCATCTCATTCATTATATTCTTCAGCTCCAGAATCTGTTTGATTTTTTATTATTATTTCTGTCTTTTTGTTAAACTGCTCATTTTGTTCATTATTGTTTTGTTGATTCTATTGAGTTGTCTTGTTTTCTCTTGTAACTTGCTGAGTTTCCTTAAAATAATTATTTAAACATTTTTTTGTAATACAATTTTTAGATCTCCATTTCTTTGGGGTTGATTAATGGGAATGTATCGTGCTCCTCTTGTTGCCATGTTTTCATAATTTTTTCTGTTCCTTGTAGCCTTGCATTGATATCTGCATATTTGAAGCAATCAGATGGTATGAACTGACTTTTGTGGGAAAAGATGTTCACCTGTAAGTCTGGGCAGCTTCTGCCCAGAGGACACAGTGGCATGGATACCAGGCAAATCAATTAATAACCCTAAGTTCCTATTTTAAGAACTTATTTTTTGTGTGTGTTCCATTTCTGTGTATGTACAGAGGAGATGCCTTACATGCATCTAGCTTTTTAAAAACATCTATAAGAACTTTGCCTAAAATTTAAAATAACAATATCAAAAGTAATACTCCACAGTTATCCTATTCAACAAGCACCTTCCTAGAGTGAGCAAAAGATGAGAAAAATGATCTGCTATTCCCTTAGTCAGACTCAGTTCCCAAATGCGTTTCACATTATTTTTCTTATGATTCTAATTTATAAAGATAAGTATGTATTACATACAATGATTCTTAAATGCAAACCAGAAATTTTATCTGGTTTATACTTGAAAAACAGTCAACAACCGGCAATCTTAGACTTACAGTGAATCGTACAACACTTTATAGGCAATTTGAGAGCTTTTTGGGATAAAATTGAATGTTATAAACATTTAATCTTATGTATTTTATTCATGCTTATTTTCATAAAGAAACTGAATTCCAAATGAGCAGATACAGTTGTTTTATTCATGTTTGCCTACCCAGAATCTGACACTATTATAACTGTATAATTGGTATTTCATGAATACATTTTTATTAAATGAAGAAATTACCAGCAGTACTGAAGGCTCCTTTAGTAACTTATAGAACTCCCTAGTATCCATGCCACTGCACTGTCGGGAGCAGAGGCTATGATATGCCACCAGCCAGTGCCCTCACCCACACTTATCAGTGAAGGTCTTTCCCCACTGAAGTCAGTTCCTAATATCTGAAAGAGGTGACTGCTTCAAAGGAAATTTTAGAAATGTTGGTAATTCATTCATATACGTATGTGTGTGTGTATTTATGTAAGTGTGTGTGTGTATATATATGGGACTTAATAGCACAATTTTTGTAGAGTGTTTTTTTTTAAATTTCAAGATTTTTGTACTCTTTGCATATGTACCTGGTTGTAGACTCATTTTCCTTCACCCAAGTAATCCCTCTCTATCTTATACGTATTTACTTATTAGATTGAATCTTTGTTGCCTCTTTTTCCCATTCCATTTTCGTTGAAACTAATTTGACCCTCATGTGATTTTGTTTATTCAAATATCTTAGGGAAAGTCTCAACACTCAGTAAGAATAGATATGCTTAAGGACATAACTATACTATCAGACCATAAACAATCAGTCCCATAATTCTTCAAGGAAACACTATTTACAAAGAAAATAACCCAAACTATAAACAAAATATCATCAGATTACAAAAAGAAAACTAAGTTTAAAAAACCTCTCTCTTTCACACACACACAGTTAACAGATATTATAAGAATGAAAAAGTTCAAAGACAAAGCTCTCCAAGAAGACATTACAATTAAGATTTCTTTTTGAGATAGTATTATTTTGCTGTTTGTATCTTCAGCAAAGCAATATGAGTGTGAGCTATAAGCTAGGTAGCAGAAAGAAATTCATTAAACATAACTGAATAAAATCTGTTAGAATAAAAACTGCTAAATAAAACTCTACTTCACTTCAATTTACTTGGCAAGGACTTGCTTCTTGATTCATGAAATTAAACTCTTGGAATACTTACCTTCGAGGATGATTGGCATCAAACAATGTGTTATCATCATCCTCATCATCTTGTTCTAAAGGTGTCAATTCCATGTTTTCTATGTTAGTGTCCAAAACTCCATATCTCCTAGTCTTTCGGTTTCTTCTTCTCATCCTATTAAACAGAATGAATAAATTAATCAATAAAAATTATTTCAATATGGTATAGATGATCCTATGTTTATATTTATTTGTATATTAAAAATAATCATTCTGTTTCAGACATAGGAGGTATTCAATATCAGAATGGTTATATTTCAGGATTGCAGCCAATTTACCATCTAAGATTACTTAGATGTAAGTAAGATTACTTACTTCATGAAATAATACCTACTCCTACATGTTTGCATGCCATCAGTTTCTTCTGTCTGACATACTCTCTTTTCCCTTTGTCAACTGATGGTGTTGACAGATAACCTTTTAAGTCTTAGTTCAGGCACTTCTTTCTGAAGCTTCTATTCCAATGTTTTCCCCATGTCTTCCATGCTTTTGTGCCCCACTAAAAAACTGCATGGATATACATAGTCAAATTCTAGACTGGTAGCTCACTACCATAGCTGAACAGCATAATCACCTGGGATACTTTAAAAGCCCCATGTTCAGGCCATAATTAAGTTAAAATGTATAGGAATAGGAACTAAGATCAATATTTTGTTAAAGTTCTACATGTGATTCCAATGTGCTGAAAACCACTACTCTTGATCAGTGGTTCTTGAAGTGTGATCTCTAGATTAGCAGAATCACAATCATCTAAGAACTTAAAGAAATGCAAATCTTCATGGCTAGCCCAGACCTACTGAATATCAAACTTTGAATGTGGGGCCCAGAAACCTATGTTTTAACAAATACTTCTTGTGCCTTCGATGCATACTAAAGTTTGAGAACTACTGCCCTAAAGGAATTGAAAAGATTTTAGCTGTATATACGAAAGAATCTGATGATTTAGAGCTCCATTCTGCATTTCTCTCTCATATAACTAGCTCTTTTCTTTCAAATCATGTACCTCCATTTGCATTCATATGTGGTTATATATAGTTTATTTGGTTATTTATTCACCTGTCTCTTCCACTAAGTTCCATGAGGGCAGCAACCATGACTATTTCATTCACCATTGTTATAACCACTTTCTAACACAGTGTCCTATCAATTAAGATGTTCTTTAACTATTTGCTTAGGGTCTGAGTGATTTCTAGCTCAGTGATGCAAAACCATGACCCTGTAATTTATGCTTAAATCACCTCCATCCAACTACTTCAACTCCACACATAGGAAAATACGTGTCACAAAATTATCTATTGAAGTTTAAAAATAAAATAGAAGATATTTCAGAACTGATCACAAAATTCAATTTACTTAAATTCTGCTTCACTTTGCTTGATGTAACGAATGTGATAAATAATTGGGCTATAACACCAACTGTAAAGAATGACATCAACCTCTTCAAACATGACAGTGGGACTCCCTTGAAAACAAACTGCTGTACACATACATGCACAAATACATACATTCAACAAATATTTGAGTCTTACTAAGCATCAGGCACTATACTAGCTTCTGGGTGTAAAGCACCTGATTTCGGTGTCAAAATTCACAAAATATTATTAAGCATGGGCAAAAACCAAAATAATTTCCACCAATCATTGTCTATAGATCTATTTATATACTCACCTAAAGGTGATGGAATAAGAAACAGTAAGTTAAGCACGGTATTTAAAGTTACAAAAGTAACCAATGACAGAGTTAATAAATATTAGAACTAGCAAAAATGAGGCAGTATGAAGTATAAGCTAGTCTTTTTTATAGTGAGAAATTAAATATGTTTAAGTTATTACCAAGGTGGGAGGATTGCTTGAGCTCAGGAGTTCAAGACAAGCCTGAACAGGAGTGAGACCCCATTTCTACTCAAGATAGAAAAAAATTAGGCTGGCATGGTGGCGTGTGCCTGTAGTGCCAGTTGTTCAGGAGGCTAAGGCAGGGGGATCACTTGAGCCCATGAGTTTGAGGTTGCAGTGAGCTATAATGATGCCACTGCACTCTACTTGGGGTAACAACAGTGAGATTCTGCCTCAAAAAAAAAGTTATTAAATTAACAACTATATGTATCTGTTTGGTTGTGGCTGTGTGTGTGTACACACCAACACACACCATATGGACCAGAGGTCTAAATTTTTTCTATAAAGAATTACATAGTATTTAGGCTCTGTGGGTCACATATGGTCTGTCTCCTATTCATCTTAATTTTGTATTTCATTTTGTTTATAACCCCTTAAAATGTATATATTAATATACATTTAAAAAAACATTCTTAGATCTTGTGCCTTACAAAGAGGTGTCAGCAGATGGGGGTTGGCCTGTGGGTCACAGTTTATCAATCTCTCATTTATACTTATGAAAACTGAAGAAAAACTAACAACATAAATAAAAGTATTGTCTATATAAAGTAGATACAGAAACATATAGGGATGCTAGTTTACTATTGGTGCTTTTGAGTTACATGATTTAATAATATTTGTATGTATTCCTTTCATTTAAAAGAGTACATACAAGAGAGTGGAACCAGTTGGCAGCATAAGGTAAGAATATTGAGAGTTAGAAATTCTCCAATTCCCTTTTGCCTGTCTTCTGCTTGATTTCCTAAACCATGTGGCTTCCCAAACGTTCTGGCATGTTCAGTCAATGAATAATTTAATGTCATGTGAAATTATTTTTGGAAATAAATTAGATTCTCCCAGGTCATATATATCAAATAGTCAATACATTAATAATCTGCTCATTGTCAGCCACAGTATGATATGTTGACAAGTCTTAAAACAAAGAAAAACACGAACACAGAGTTTACAGACTTTAAAAATTTTTCCCATATGATGCTCTTCTCCACTCTCAAAGTCTTCACCATACTTTGAATGAATCACAAATCTTTCAATGAGTAGTCAGATTAATCTGTCTAATAACACTATTTTCCCAATATGCATATAGTGTAAATATTTGACTGCATTGCTTTGGGCATTTTATTAATTCTCACTTATACTGTCCTTTAATTCAATCTTGTATGTAAACACGAATCTAAGTTCTTTAAAAACAAGAACTTATTTCATATACAGAGACAGAACATTGTTAGGCACCAAATAAATGAACAATGCAGTTCAATTTAAATGAATGTATTATTTAAGTATATGCACTAATTCATATAAGAATGAGTTAAATAAAACTGGATATTATTAAATAGAATTTAAACTTGAAATGCAACCTTTCTAAAAATGTCTTTCATCAGTCCAAGGATATGGATATAATTATGAACTCACACAACCCAGGCAGTGATGACTACTTGGCCTTGAGAGTTACATGGCCATAAAAACTACAAATAAAACATATACACTGGGGGCTGGGCACGGTGGCTCACGCCTGTAATCCTAGCACTCTGGGAGGCCGAGGCGGGCGGATTGCTCAAGGTCAGGAGTTCGAAACCAGCCTGAGCAAGAGCGAGACCCCGTCTCTACTAAAAATAGAAAGAAATTAATTGGACAACTAAATATATATAGAAAAAATTAGCCGGGCATGGTGGCGCATGCCTATAGTCCCAGCTCCTTGGGAGGCTGAGGCAGAAGGATCGCTTGAGCCCAGGAGTTTGAGGTTGCTGTGAGCTAGGCTGACGCCACGGCACTCACTCTAGCCCGGGCAACAAAGTGAGACTCTGTCTCAAAAAACAAAAACAAAAACAAAAAAAAACTCAGTAGCTTAAAACAGCAGCCATTTTGGTATTTCGCACAGAGTTGCAGTATTTTTGCTGGTCCCTGTGTGATTACGCTCACAGCTGGAGCTGGGCTCTTCTCTCTCCTCACGTGTTCTGAGGTCCTCTCCTCCTCTGCGTGGCCTCTCCTAGGTATTTCGTCGCTAGGGTAGCTAGACTTTTTAAATGGAAGCTCAGGGCGCCAAAGAGCACAAAAGCAGAAGCTGCCGGGCCTTTTAAGGCCCCGGCCTGGAACGGGCTCAGCGTCACCTCTGCTGCATTCCCCCGATGGAAGCCTCCCCGCCCCGACTGAAGGAGCGAGGACACACAGGCGGAGAACACGCGGAAGCCCAGTGTGGCGCGGTGGACGCCCCCCAGCCAGGACAGGCTCTCGTCCTCGGAGTCTGGCTGTTCTCACTTGGTGTGTGGTTCTGACAGATTTGCTTATTGATTTCTCTGTGTTAAAGAGTCCGGACGTGACATATTTCGAGTTGGGGAGGGGGAAGAGCCGCTTTAAAGAGACACGGGACCGTCGGTGAAAATGATGGCAGGTAGTCATCAGCAGGGAGCGGGACAGAAACCACGAGAGCAGATGCAGCACGCAGCGCTCTGGGGAGCTTCCCGCTCACGGTGGCCCATTCTCTAGGATGTGCTGAAGTTCCCTTGTGCCTGACTCAGCCAGGAGATTTTAGTTGTTCGGTAACTGATCACAGAACCAAGCACCTGTGCTTTCGAAGAAATGACTCTCGGGTTGCTTTTCGAACAGTGGAAGCTGATGGTTGTCCCATTATTGTGTTTAAAGGATCTGTGATGGACTGAGTGTTTGTGTTTCCCCCAAACTCATAGGTTGAAGCTTTAAGCCCCAGTGTGGCTGTATTTGGTGCCGGGGCCTCTAAGGAAGTCAATGTGGTGATAAGGTGCTCTGATCCCACAGGACTGGTGTCCTTATAAGAAGAGACTTCAGAGAGCTTGCCTGTCTGCACACACATGCTTAGGAAAGGCCCTGTGGGGCCAAAGGAAGAAGGTGGCTGTCTGTAAGCCAGGAAGAGAGCCCCCAGCAGGAACCGAATTGGCTAGGACCTTGATCTCGAACTTCCAGCCTTCAGAACTGTGAGAAAATAGATTTCTGTTGTTTAAGCTACCCACTCTGTGGTATTTTGCTATGACAGCCCGGGCTAAGACAGAAATACTGTGTACACTGGTGACTTTTGACCCCAAAGCTCCGGGAAACCATGGGGTCCACTCTGTCCTGATTAAATAGAGCTCATCTTGTCCTTCCTACCGTGTGCACGTATCCTCCCAGCTTGAGTAGGGGCCTTGCTTCTCTGGGTTGCACTTAGGTTTTCTAGTTTGAATCGAAGAAGGAAGCGTCTCCTAGGGAGGTTACAGTTACTCTAGGATGTACCCAGCTCCTTTTGAAATCTTTTGCCCAGGTCAGGTCATAGCCAAGGGTGATTGTACTGCTGATCAGACTTGGCTGTCATGCTAGGCTACCCCCTCCACCCCATGTTCAAGACTGGAAGACTGGCACCAACGGCCTCAGGAGGGCCCAGAGCCATTGGCTGTGACATTGGGGATTATTTTAAAATGATCATCAGAGGTTTGGACTCATGTTTTCACGTACAATCTCATTTTTAAAAATGTGCGTTTTTTTACTTGTGTAACTGCTTTTCAGTAAAGATACTTTGCCAGCCCTCACCCCAGTAACCTAAAAAAGCAAAGGATAAAAACGAGTAAGAGCTGAAAAGTCCAGTGTGAGGCTTTTGCCGAGACCCTGCTTTGCTGTGGGAGAATTCCGAAGGCGGGAGCGGAGCTGCCGTTTGTGGCTGGGTCCCGTGGTGCCTGATGAAAGTGGCTTTAATGAGAGCGTAAGGTGCC
>CAUYRT010037288.1:0-12514 GCA_963574885.1 Lepilemur ruficaudatus
TTCCTTTCGCAGAAAAATGTCTCTAAAGAATTATCTCTACTTGCAGGTTACATTTCCTCATTTTTCATTATCTCCTCAATCTACTCTAATTGGGCTTCTGTCTCACCAGTCCACTCAAAGTGATCATCAAAAAACCCCCATATTTTGAAATCCAGTGTCACTGTTCTGTCCTTATATTAGTTGACCTCCCGGCGGTTGATGACTGCCTCTTTGAAGCCCTCTCTTCTCTTGCCTTCTGTGATGCTACATCTTCCTGGTTTTCCTCCCCTCCTCATTGGCTGCTCGGTCTCGGTCTCCTTTGCCAGTTCCTTTTCCTCTGATAAGCATCTAAATGCACCCCAGAGTCCTAGGCCTTCATTGCCTCTTTATGTCCACCTACTCTGAATATTTCATCTACTCCCACGGCTTCAAATACCATGCATATGCCAATGATCAAATTGCTTTCTTTGTCCCTTACCTTTCTATGAGCTCTACTCACTTGAAATCTCCACTGGGATGTCTAATAGGCCTCTCAGAATTAATTTGGCAAAACAAAGGCTGTGATTCTGATTCTCCCTCCCAACCTCCTTTATCTCAATTCATAGCACCCGTTCATTCAGTTGCTAGGGCACAAACCTAGGAACCATTATTAATTTCTTTTTTTTTTTTTTGTTCTCACATATGATCCATAAACCAATCCTATTAGCTCTACCTCCAAAATAGATCTTAAGTATATTCCACTTTCATTTATTTCCACTGCTACAGTCCTAGTCCAAGCTATTGTTATCTCTTGTCTGGGCTACAAAGATAGCCTCTAACTTATTTTACTGCTGCCTTATCATAATTAATTCTCCAGAATTGGAAATATAAAAACCTCCCACCCTAACCTAAAACCTCCAGTGGTTTTCAAATGCTCTTGGAATAAAATCTAGTTTCCTTCTCTTGACCCAGAAGGGACTATACTATCTGGCTCTCCTTATAATTCCAGTCTCAGCATAGAACATTTTTCCTCTTCTTGCTCACTACACGGCAGGCACACTGACCTTTTTGCTCTGTGGACAGGCCAAGCTTGCTCTCACCCCAAGGGCATTTGCACCTTGCTATTCAGTCCAAAAGTTCTGTCCCACATCTTTACATACCTAGCTTCTTGATATCATTCAAGTCTCAGTTCAAATGTGGTCACCTTCTCAGAGAGAGCTTTTCTAACCGTGAAAAGTTAAGTAGCCTTCCTTCTCTTGCCTTCACCCTGTCCATTACCTTGTTTCATTTTCTTCACAGTAGCTACCATTGTCTGAAATGATCTTGTTCAACGACTTGTTTACTTGTTTATTGTCTACCTCCCCCTCTCTGGAATGTCAGTTCTGTGAGATCTGGGATTTTATCTGTCCTATTCACTATGTAGAGTGGTGGTCTGCACATAAAGGCTCTTGATCAACATTTCTTGAAGGAATAAATGAGACACCCTTTAGTAGCTCCACATTACACTCAGGATAAGGTCCAGGGTACTTTACGGTGTTTGCAGCCTGGTCTCTGCTGCTTTCTCCAACCTTGTCTTTCACTACCAGATCCCTTCTGAACTCTACTTGGCGTTGACCACGTACTGTCACTATTTACCACTTTAAGACTTTTGCATATGTTGTTCTTTTTCCCCGGATGCACTTCGCTCTCTGTATCTATCTTTGCCTGGCTAATTTCTATGAACCTTTAAAGTCTCAGCTTGGACTTTGCTTTCTCTGTGGTAGTGGTTGATGATCTTGCCAAACTGCTTCCTATCAGATCAGAAAGCTTGGAGTCCTCATTTAGAAAGTTCAGAGATCTCCTTATCTTTTGGGAATTGGATGTTTCCATGAATATCAAGACCAAGAAAAATGTCGGTGGTTTTGCCTGAGATAATGGTGTGACAATTCTTAATAAAAGCTTATGCTAAGCTATCTGTTACCATAGCAATGAGAAAATAGTGGTAGTGACTAATATTGTAATAAAAATTTAAAAGATCAGGTTACACAGGTGTTTCCTATGCAAACTGATGGCTTTTAATTTCACACCCTTCTTCCCTTGGCCCCCTGGCTCTTCACTGCATATGTTTTCTAAGAAATTATCATGTTCGCGAATTGGTCTCTAATTGCCAAGTTGCATGAACATGTTTCTAAGTCAAAGCCAGACATTAACTTAAACTGGGAAATATCCTTGAACTTGAGAATCATGGTTTGTTGTCTATAAAAGGCATTCCTTTTTTTCAGGGCAGACAACTGAGGAGAAAAAAATAAGCAAATATCATCATATTTACAAGTTCTCTTTGATTGTCCAAGTATCTCTCCTGAACGTCTAGACTGGAGTAAGTTCCTCCTGCTCTATGCACAAGTACTTCTATTACAAAATTTACTATGTTAGAATTATTTTTCCACTTGTAGATTAGCAAACAAAATCTCAAACACGACTATGTCTAACTTAAAAGCGATAATCTTTTTCTAAGTTGACATTTAATACATATTTGTTGAATGAATAGGTTATTGAAGAGAATTAAAAGTAAATAACTCAACATAAAATATCACAAGATCAAGGGTAGGTAAAGACAGAGACAGAAGAGTGTCCTGAAATTCACAGTAGGTAAAAATCACTGTGGGCAGAAGGAGTTAGGGGAGTAGAGGAGTTTGTAGGAGGTAGGACAAGAGTGCAGCCTTGAAAATTGGACACAGGTGGGGAACCAAGATGGAGAAGACACTATTCCAGAAGTGGCCAGTGACAGAGAAGACTGAGGCACAGGACAGTCAGTGAACAAGTACTACAGTAGAATTAGTGCCACAAAATCAGGCTGAAGTCTAAGTCTGATTAGGGAGAGCTCTGATGCCCAGGCTAAGGAGTCAGAGCCTTTTGCTTACAGGCAAGGAGGAAACATTACAAATTTTTAATTGCAAACTGCACTCCGTGATGTGTGCCTATAATCGCAGCTACTCGGGTGACTGAGATGGGAGAATCACTTGAACCCAGTAGTTTTAGACCAGCCTGGACAACAGGATGACCCTATCTCAAACAAACAAACAAACAAAAATTTTAATTGTCCAAATAATATGCTGCAAATTTTATTTAAGGAAAATCTGGAACACAGGTTATGTTGTTGGAAGGAGGAGAGAAGGTTTAGATTAAGTGAGGGGCTTGGAAAGGAGCACTGGGATGGGAAGGATAGCAGCTAACCATGAAAATGCAAAGCCTTAGAGAGGTGACAATGCACTGGTCCTCTACTTAAAAGTGTAAATATAACTGACATCCTGGTGGTTTTTGTGGACTCTGCTTCCTGTATCAATCATATACCGGGAGTCTAAATATCCTTTATCATTTCTAAATCTAAACTCTAAAATCCTTAAGATTAGGGTCTTCCTTCCTTTCCACCGCTCTATTGAAGTATAATAGGTGTACGATAAACTGAACAATTTTTAAAGTCTACATTTTGATGTTTGACATATGTATACATGATACCACACCACAAATAAGATAAGGAACACATCCATCACCCCCAAAAGTTTCTTGTGCCCTCTTTTTAATCCATTCTTCCCTCCCCACGTACCTGGCAACTCTCACCCCTACCAGGCAACCACTGTTGTGTTTTTTGTCACTATAGATTAGTCTTCATCTTCTAGAATCTCAATATAAATGGAATCATTCAGTATGTATTCTTTTTTGTCTGACTTTTTTCATTCAGCATTACTCTTTTGAGGTTATTCTCATACGTTTATTCCTTATTCAATTAGGGTATTCTTTTGTATTGCTGTATAGTATTTCATTTTATGGATATACCACAATTTGTTTATGCATTCGCTTATTGATGGACATTTGAGTTGTTTCCAGGTTGGGGATATTACAAATAAAGCTGCTGTAATCATTTGTTATATCAGTATATATAAGAGGTATACTTTAAGAAATTAGCTCAAGTGATTATGGAGCTGACAAACCTGGCTTCTGTTAGGCAGGCTGGCGGGCTGGACACTCAGGCAGGAGTTGAGGCTGCAGTCTTGAAGCAGAATTCCTTTCTCTCTAGGAAGTCTCAGTTTTTGTTCTTAAGGCCTTCAACTGATTAAATAGAACTCGCTCACATTATTGAGGGCAATCTCCCTTACTTCAAGTCAACAGATTGTAGCTGTTAACATCTACAAAATACCTTCAAGCACTTAGTGTTTGATTAAGTAAGTGAGTATTACAGCCCAGCTAAGCTGACATATGACTAGTCACCACATTCAAGCACAAGTGTATGTGGACATGTTTTCATTTCTCTTGTGTAAATATCTAGGAGTAAAATGGCCGGCTGTATGGTAGGTCTACTTTTAACTTTTTAGAAACTGATAAAATGGTTTACTAAAGTAGATGTTCCATTTTACGTTCTTACCAGTAGTGTGTTAGAGTCCTAGCTCTTTTACATTCTCACCATAATTTGGCTTTGAGAAAATAGCAAGTGTGCATATCAAAGAATGAGGAGAAAGCTTAACGAGATTTCTGCAGGGCAGGATGAGTACTAAAGCTCACTCAAGCTCCCTTGGCAATTATATGTATATGTGTGTGTGTGTGTGTGTGTGTGTATTAAATAATATATTTTGTTTAGAAACAAAATGGGTTGAGTTTTAAATGGGTCTGGCTTTGGTGTAACACAATGTCCTCCATCATCACAGCCTTTTGTTTACTTGCTTATTGCGGTTATGAACTAGGGTAGTTTTCTCTGTACTGCCAATCATTTTGTTGGTTGGAGGAAAAATCTGATGACTTCTGTAATTGTCCTGGCTATGGCAAAGGCCATGTTTGTCAGCAGTGTCAGCTTACTCCAATAAAATGAGGGGGGTATTGGTGAGGTTTTTTTCCCAAAAATGTATCTATTTGTCTCTCTCTTGGAGAGAAGAAACTCATATTGACATCCAGAGTTTTCTCTTAGCTGGTGCAAGAGGCTCTGTTTCTAGATGGATGGTTCTTACAGTTGCTGGTATGGTGATATGGGGAAGGACCCTTCCCTGTTTTCAGTGCTGCTGGCATTTCCTGTTTCATTTCTTTTGCTCATTTCATTTAGGAAGGGGGAGGGAAGTTCTCAGAGCTTGTACTTTGCATAACTATCATTTTCAGTAGCTTTATGGAGATTTTAACAAAGCCATTAATTGAGTAAACTAACTTTTGTATATCCATTATTTTTTAAACTTTGTATTTTTAAATAATTATGTATTCACAAGAAGTTGCAAAAATATATAAAAAAATGCCATGTGTACCCTTCACCCAGTTTCCTTCAATGTAACATTTTGCTCAACTATAGTGTAATATCAAAACTAGGATATTGACATTAGTACAATGCACAGAGCTTCTTCAGCTCTCGCCAGTTTTATATGCTCTTGAGTGTGTGAGTAGAGTTTTCTTTTTTCAATTTAACCAGTAAAATTTTATTGATTATATTATTATTGATATGAAGTTATAATATCTATTTTATTCTTCCATAATTAGGACATTTGCTTCCAAACCTTAACACTATTTTAATTACTAAGTTTTTCTTTTTATTTTTTTTGTTTCCAAATATTACACAGTACAAATGATTTTGGTTACATGAATCACTTTTGTAATGATTTTGTAATGGGCTATAAGTGTGCCCATCACCCAGATAGTGTTCATTGTACCCATTAGGTAAGTTTTCTCCCATCCCGTCCTCCCCTTTCCCAACTGCTTGATTTCCACTGAGTTTTACTTTGCTCTGGGAACCTATGTGCTCATTGGTTAGTTCCAATTTAAGAGTGAGTACATGTGGTGTTTGTTTTTCCATTCTTTAGATACTTCACTTAGGATAACGGTCTCCAGTTCCATCCAAATTGTTGCAAAAGGCATTAATTCATCATTTTTTATGGTTGAGTAGTACTCCATGATATACATATACCACATTTTATTAATCCACTCATGAATTAATGGACACTTGGGTTGATTCCACATCTTCGCAATTGTGAATTGTGCTACAATAAACGTTTGAGTGCAGGTGTCTTTTTTGATAGAAAGACTCCTTTTCCTTTGGATAGATACCCAGTAGTGGGAAAGCTGATCAAGTGGCAGGTCTACTTTTAGTTCTTTGAGGAATCCCCATAGTGTTTTACATAGAGGTTGTACTAATTTGCAGTCCCACCAGCAGTGTATAAACATTCCTTTCTCTCTGCATCCACACCAGCATCTATTGTTTTTGGACTTTTTAATAAAAGTCATTCTACACCAGGATAAGGTGATATCTCATTGTGGTTTTAATTTGCCTTTCCCTGATGATTGGTGATGCTGAGTATTTTTTCATGTCTATTGGCAATTTGTCTCTCTTATTTTGAAAAGCTTCTGTTCATGTCCTTTGCGCACTTTTCATTGTGGTTGTTTGTTTTTTTCCTGCTGATCTGCTTAAGTTCTTTGTAGATTCTCATTATTAGCTCTTTATTGGATGTATAGCTTGCAAATATTTTCTCCCATTCTGTAGGTTGTTTATTTGCTCTGCTGATTATTTCCTCAGCTGTGCAGAAGCCTTTTAATTTAATCAAGTTCCATTTGTTTATTTTTGTTCTTGCTGTGGTTGCCACTGGGTCTTTTTCATAAATTCTTTGCCTAGGGGGGTATCTACAAGAGTTTTTCTTACATTTTCTCCTAGAATTTTTTTTTTTTTTTTTTGCGACAAAGTCTCACTGTGTTGCCCTGGCTAGAGTGCCATGGCATCAGCCCAGCTCACAGCAACCTCCAACTCCTGGGCTCAAGCAATCCTCCTGCCTCAGCCTCCCGAGTAGCTGGGACTACAGGCACGCACCACCATGCCCGGCTAATATTTTCTATATATTTTTAATTGTCCAATTAATTTCTTTCTATTTTTAGTAGAGACGGGGTCTTGTTCTTACTCAGGCTGGTTTCGAACTCCTGACCTTGAGCGATCCACCCACCTTGGCCTCCGAGAGTGCTAGGATTACAGGCGTGAGCCACCGCGCCCAGCCTCTCCCAGAATTCTTATGGTTTCATGCCTTACATTTAAATCTTTTACCCATCTTGAATTAATTTTTGTGAGTGGTGAGAGATATGGATCCTGTTTCCTTTCAAGACCACCATTTTTACATAAGGAAACAGCAGTTCAGAGTGATGGAGCTGAGACGCGGTGCCTGTACAATTTCCCACTTACCAGCATGTGGCGCTGTTGGCCAATGCCTCCTGGATGCTCTCTTTATTTTTATGATATTAACTTCTTTTGTTCTTTTCTCCTCTCAGTTTAACTGATTATTCTCCCCTCTCTTCACTGTCTTCTTTTCGTCTGCCTATTCCTCAGAGACTGCCAAATCTAATGAGTCTATCTAGGAAGTATGTCTAAAATCCATCTTCTCCCGTTTTTATTTTAGATATTTTGGTGTTGACCTAATCCCATCCTCTCATCTTATTTTTTAATTTTTTTATACATTTCAAAATATTAATGGGGTACAAATGTTTTTGTTGTGTGTTTAGCTTTTATAATGCTTAAGTCAGAGAAAAGTAAAAAATCATCGGAAATCAAGAAGAGAGGAGGGGAAGGGGTAGAAACCTACCTATCAGGTCCACTCTTCGGGTGGTGAGCACACTTACAGCCCTGACTTATTTTAGATTTTTAAACAATTAAACATATAATTTTAAAAGACAAATAGTGCTAATATGTTTACAATGGAATAGAGCAGCCCCAGTCCCAAATCAACTTACCCCAGCACTGGTTTGGCTCCCAAGAGGCAGAGCTGCTGTGTAAGGCCGTTTGCAGGTTGTGCAAAACAGCTTTGGACGCGAATGGTGCCCTCTGGAGTTGTGCAGTGCACAACCCTCACCACCTTACATAGTAGCCTAGCTAAGTTGTAATCATTTTCAATTCTTTTGGCTGTTTCATCTAGTATTTACCTTCATGATTCTAAATAATAAGATTGTATAGCTTTCCCTTGATTCTCCAATATCGGTCATGCATTGACTTCCTAACGGATGATTACTTAGCTCTCTCAAACTTTCTCCAACCCCTCCTCATGACTTATACACTTTTATCCTCTCTTTGCAGTTATATCACAATTTTGTTTCAATCAGTATTCAATATTTACCTTATTAGGACCATGTAAACACTTTTTTGCTGACTCAAGTACTGTGCTGTTACTATGGTTGCTTCCTTGTTCAACTTTAGATTTTTTATATGTATGGTTAATACTTGCTTTCCTTTTCTTTCTTTCATTTTCTTAGTAGTCTGTGTAGCAATGACTGGCTCAGTCTTGTCATTTCCTCTAAGAACTTCTCAAATACAGTTTCCTATCATACCATATTTATTTTTCCTGGAGAGTTCTCTCCTAAGCCTTTCGTCTTTCTGCTCTATGGACTGGTTACTCTCTAGGTCGGCTACAAAGCTGTTGTTCTGAGAGTTCCCTTCACCACCATCCTGGGAATTCCCTTCGCCTCTCTCCTGTCTTGTATCCTGTCCTTCCTGGATCTCATGCTTTCTCTCGCCCTGCTTGGTGGAGCATACTGTCTAGTAGCCTCCTGAGACATGATACATTGAAGGTAAGTTTGTTGAAATTTTTGTATGTCTAAAACATATTTATTCTATCATCACACATTTTGACAGTTTGGCTAATTGTATATTCCTAGATTGGAAATAATATTTCTTCATAATCCTGAATGTAGTTTTCTGCTGTCTTCTAGCTTCCAGGGCAGCTGCTAAGTACTAAGCCTTCATGCGTGACCTGCTTTTCTCTCTGGAACCTCTTTCTATTAATTCTTTATCGCTGGTATACTGAAATTTCATAAGGATATATCTTAGTGCAGCCTTTTAAAAAGTTTATTTTTCATCTGGTATGGTGGCTCACACCTGTAATCCTAGCACTTTTGGAGGCCAAGGCAGGAGGTTCCAGTGAGCTGTGATCACGCCACTGCACTCCAGCCTAGGCGACGGAGCAAGACTGTCTCAACAAAGGTTATTTTAGGTGGAATACTTTTTGGACTTTTAAACTAAATACCTATGTAATTTGGATTTGAAAAAGTTATCAAATTATTTCTTTGATAACTCTATTTTGTTCATTTTCTTTTATCTTTCTACAACCTCTGTTTGATATTGGAGTCCCCTAATTTCTTTATCTTTTTTCTTACTGTTTATATCTTCTGTTCTATTTTCAATGAGATTTCTTAAACTTAATCTTCCAATTCTTCTTTTGGATTTTTAATTTTAGTTATATTGTAAATTTATAAGAGCTTTTTTTAATTCTCTTATAATTCTTTTTTTTTAATAACATCCTTGTCTCTCTGGGGATATTATTTTTTGTTTTCTTTAAAGTAAGTTTTCTTCTGTTCTTTGTTCCCTTTCCTTTTCTCTCTGCTTTTTATGTGATAGGCGTTTCTCAAAGGTCTAGACTCCTGTTTTGCATTCACGTTTTAAGAGCGAGACACTGAAAGACTGATTGAGAGCCCTCTCTGACTGAGTGAGGCTTGGTAACTGCTGGCATCTAACCTATAGATGTTTTTCTTGGGGAAATTTATGTGTGTGGTGTGTGTGTGTGTGTGTGTGTGTGTGTGTGTGTGTGTGTGTGTGTGTGTTCCCCTCACTGCCAGCCATTAAGATCCCCAGAGAAGGATGCACCATCATTCTATGGAGGTTTACACGTAGCAGCTGGTGTTCTAGGGGTAGGGAAAGGGGGCTGAGTGCCTCGTCACTCAGGATGCAGCCTTTCACATAATCCCTCTCTTTTCAGTTGGCCACCTCACCCAAGCTCTCTGCCATGCCTGGTGTCTCTGAATTCAGAGGCCCTCTGGTTCAATTGCTTCAGAGAATAAATCTTCCCTCTCCTGCAAAAGTGAGAGGGGGACAGTTACCTGGATGTGCAGGGTGGAGCCCTAGAGGTCTAACTGATTCTTCTACAGACTTGCAACCAATTCTCTTGTTTTCAACTATGCCACACTTTCACCTTTGATATGGACTGAGCATTTGTGTGTGTCTCCCCGAAATTTGTATGTTGAAATTTTAACCTCAATGTGATGGTATTAGGAGGTGGGACATCGGAAGGTGACTAGGTCATGAGGGTGGAGCCCTCATGAATGGGATTAGTGCCCTCATAAAAGAGACCCCAACTCTCTCACTCTTTTCCCACCATGTGAGGACACAGTGGGTGGTCTGCAACCTGGAGGAGGGCCCTCACCAGAACCCAACCATGCTGGCATCCTAATCTCAGATTTCCAGCCTCCAGAACTGTGAGAAATAAATGTCTATTGTTTATATGCCACCCATCTATGGTACTTAGTTATAGAAGTCCAAACTGACTAAGACAACTTTCCACAGCACCTAGTATCTCTAGTTTCTTGATCTCTCCAGGGTTCTTCAGAGTGAGTAGAATTGCTTCTCACTGATATACCCATCCACAGACATTTAAATTTCATCTTTTCAAGCTTTCTCTGCTCTACTAAATCAATTCCCAACATCCTGTATCGTTTTCATTCTAGTATGTTGTAGTTTGGGGTTATATATGTTTTCCTCATTTCACCAATGATAGAGTGTATGTTTTATTCTAGTTCTTCTTATTGCTTCAGGGTGCTTTTTAAAGAGAAGTAAGCAGAAATGTCAACTTAAACCAGAAGATCTTCATCCTTTCCTTGCCCCTTCCACTTCTACTGTTTAATTCACATCCTTACTGACTCTCACCTGGACCTTTCAAATACGATCTAGCAGCTTTCTCAGTCCCAGTTTCTTTCTCCTACAATCCATCCTTCACATATAACCAGATCTTATTGCATCTCTCTCCAACTCAAGAACCTTCAATGGCCACCCACAACAGAGCTACATCCTTTACAATTTGATTTCAACCAACTTGTCCAGTCTTATTTATCTCTATACTCACAAGTCTTATTTTCCAACAAGCACCTGTAGAAAAGTTACCATATGCCAGGGCCACAGTAGGCGTTCGTGGATACAAATATGAAATACAGTCCATACACTTGGAAACCTCAGAGTCCTTCATTAAAGTCTGTGGAATGAATGGATGGACAGATGGATGAGTTCAAACACAAACAAAGGAAGATAGCCCTTCTCTCTGCCTGGCATCTGCATCCCATCCCCATATCTGTCTGTTAAAATTCTAGTCATTCAAAGTCAACTTACAGCAACAAGCCTCCTTTATGTCCATGTTGTAGTTAATCTCTTCCATCCCCCACACTCTCCTGAGCACCTTCTCTGCACTGCTATTAGAACATTGAATCCAGATTACTTGAATATGTTTATAGCTACATCTACCTCCCTCATCTGAAAGAGAACTCCTGAGTGGTAGGGACCACAAAGATCTCATAATATCAGAAAAGTGTTTTGCATTAAGCAAGAACTCAATATTATAAAAATGTATTGAAAATATCACGTTTTTCTGTTACTGAACTAAAGGAAGAAATGTTCAGTTGCTGCTTATATAAGGGACACTGAATTGCTTTATTCGTTCTTTTGACATCCAATTTTATAAATCTATGGGCCAGACCCTGCACCATACACTTCAGTTACAAAGATGAAAAAGACACACTCATGTCCTCAAGTGGCACACAGTCCAGCAAAGGAGACAAAAGTGGAAACTGGTATAAAAGCATGTGACAAGTGCAGTAACGAGATGTGAGCAGGGTGAAGAGCTTAGCATCCTGCCTGGGAAAGAGAGTAAAATGCGGTGGGGGTTGAAGGGGTGGACCAGAAAGAAGGTGATATCCAGCTAAGATGTGAAGGATGAAGAGCAGTTCCCTAGAGAGAGAAGAAATAAACAGGAAATTTGAACGATGTCATTTGCACTTATAGCTATATCAGGGGTGGGGGGGACCACCACAAATCTATTCAAACAGAATCATTCCTTTGATATTCAAATATCTATTAAGAACCTACTATGGGCCAGGTCTCATGCTAGGCAGATATTTTTAATACACATTCTCTAAAAAGTGAAAAAAGGAGCAATACATTTTAATTCAATGAAGGATTTTATACAGAATTGCAATAATATAGTCCAGGTAAGTTTTCTAATGATTTCTTAATTCAAAGAAAAAGCTTAGAAGAAAAATGCATGCAGATAACATATTCATTAGGCAGTTTCTCTCACTATCAACCATCCCAGCAAGCGTTTGGCAAGAGCTGCATTGCAATCAATTCCTGGTTGAATTCTCTGATGAGGGTCAGAAATGCCATTATTCTGAGTTGTTGATTAAAGAGGGATTCACATGCTTTACATACCAGATGTGCAGGAGGTGGGGCCTGCTGCCTGTGCTGAATGATTAGAATCCTGATTTATATTCTCTCTCATAGGCTGAGCCAGTGTGCTTCTCATAGCGGAAGAGGAAGAAAATGTGTGTGTGTGTGTGTATGTGTGTCTGTGTGTGTGTGTCTGTGTGTGTTTTAAATGCCAACCTCATACCAGGCACCATGCTAGGCACCTCACAATAGCTCTTTTAAATTTCACTATGATCTTTTTGAGATAGATATGTTATGGAGATGTGTGGGGAAACAATATGGATTTTATTTTATATGTTATTATTTATTTTAATGGGGATGGTGCCAATTATT
>CAUYRT010037292.1:0-24117 GCA_963574885.1 Lepilemur ruficaudatus
CAACTAAAAATACACAGAAAAAATTAGCCAGGCATGGTGGCACATGCCTGTAGTCCCAGCTACTTGGGAGGCTAAGGCAGAAGGATTGCTTGAGCCCAGGAGTTTGAGGTTGCTGTGAGCTAGGCTGACGCCACGGCACTCACTCTAGCCCGGGCAGCAGAGTGAGACTCTGTCTCAAAAAAAAAAAATAAAAATAAAAATAATCACTGATGCCTAAAATTTCTAACTCAACAGTCTCTCATAACTTTTTTTTGTTCTTTAAAATATACTCTTTATTTTGAAGTAATTATAAATTTATAGGAAGTTGCAAAAATAGTTCAGAAAGGTCCTGGGTACTTTTGGTTTCCCTCAGTACTCACATCTGGTACAAAACCAGGACATTGACCTTGGTGCAATCCACAGATTTCACCAGTTTTCCATGCACTCATTTGTGTGTGTCTACACAATTTTATCGCCTGTGTGGATCTGTGTAACTAACACCACGATCGAGATACAGTACTGTTCCATCACCGCAAAGATCCTTGTGCTACCCCACATGCTGTATCGTCTCTTTTGTTTTGCTATAAAGGAAATACCTGCAGCTAGGTAATTTGTAACAAAAAGAGGTGTATTTGGCTCCTGGTTCTGCAGGCTGTACAAGAAGCATCGTGCCAGCATCTGCTTCTGGTGAGGGCTTCAGGGAGCTTCCAATCAAGGCAGAGGGTGAAGAGTGAGCAGGCATGTCACATGGCGAGAGAAGGAGCAAAAGGGGTGCCCACGCTCCTTCCAACAACCAGTAGAGTAAGAACTCACTCATTACCGCGGGGAGGGCACCAAGCCATTCATGAGGGATCTGCCTCCATGACCCAAACACCTCCCACCAGGCCCAATCTGCAAATTAAGGATCAAATTTCAGCTTGAGATTTGGAGGGGACAAACACCCAAACCATGTCACCTCCCCCCTTGCCCATCCTTAGCCCCTGCCCCACCATACCCCCGTTATTTCTGAGTCCCCAGGAGGGGTCCCTCAAAGACATCTCAGATGTGTTTTCCCACTCCAGCTTGCTTGACGCCGTTGCTTCCCACAGGCCACCCAGGGAGGCTTGGTGCCACCCCATGCCACGCTCTCCCCAAAGCCTGTGCCCTACCGCCCAGGATGCTGGCACCAGGTTCCCCCGGAGCTGAGATACTTCAAGTATGCCCAACGGGGCTGCGACGTGCATCGTTTACACAGGATGCTCTGGAAGAAATGCGGAGGCTGTCCATTCTCCAGCTCCATGTCACACTTTGCCATGTGGGTCCCAAAGCAGATTTCATCTCCCCAAATCATATACGCCCTGCCCATTCTGACTGAAGGTGTTTTATCTTTGAAGATCAGACCTAAGCCCTAGGACTGACATTGCCCTTTGTCCTTCCTTACCTCTCCACCTCTGTCTTCCCAGGGCCTCTGTTCAAAGCTCCTTCAGCACAGATATCGGTTCTCCTAGGTAAACAGGTGCCTGGGGCCTGGGAAGTGGGGTTGTCACACACCAGTTCATCAGGCAGACCAGGCTAAGTTGCAGAATCACAGTTTAGGCTTGGCTGGGGAGCCCCACTCCTCTCAGGATAAATTTGGTAACACTAAAAAAAGATGAAATAGCCAACTTAAGCTCAGGAAAGAAGTCATCAGTTTAGTACATCGATAATCTCTCATTCAAAATAAAAGTTTTACTTAGCTTTGGTCAAAAACGTTAAATTGTCTAATGAAGGTAATTTCTCTCTCTCATTCCCCTCCCTTCTAACAGAAATATGTTAACGATAATCAACCTATACCTGAGCATTTAAGTTGCAAATAGCAAAGGTGGAATGTGACTTGGCTAGAAGAGGATGACTGTCACTCAAAGATAGAGAAAGAGACTCAAAACCTCTTTGCAGGAGAGGATGGCAAGTTTTGGATAGTACAAGAAGAGCTGCATCATGTTAGACAGAAGCATAATGTTGCTATTGTCTTTATGTGGAAGTTAAACCTGGTTAAAAGAAGTGTGTGTGAAAGCCAAGTACTGAAAACAAAGAATAGACTATGGTGGCTTTGTGCTGTGACAACTGAGCTAAACAGGAACTGTGTTTCCAAGAATCCCCTTCCCTGTACACTTCCGGGTTAGGGCTGGCCACAAGAGAGGTTTCGCATCTGACTTGGAAGGTGTGCAGGAAGCAGTAGCTATGTTTTCTCCGGCCTGATGTAGCTGCCGGGCAGCAGGTGCTGTGGCAGCAGGCGGATGTTGTCGCTGACCTGCTGCCCCAGAGTGTGTGCCCAGACCCCACAGCTCCTCCAGCTCCCACCACATCTCCTCCATCAGTTTCTCTGAGTCCTGGGCCAGGCGCAAGTGCAGCTCCTTGGCAAAGGGTGCCAGCTTCTCCGGCAGGTCACCACAGAATTAAGGTTGGAGGTGATGAGAGAGAAATGCACAGTCACAGTTTCCATCAGTCCTTGTGGGTTCCAGTTTGCCTTTGCAGTGTCTTCTCTGCCATTGTTCTTTTTTTTTTTTTTGAGACAGAGTCTCACTCTGTTGCCCGGGCTAGAGTGCCGTGGTATCAGCCTAGCTCACAGCAACCTCAAACTCCTGGGCTCAAGCGATCCTCCTGCCTCAGTCTCCCGAGTAGCTGGGACTACAGGCATGTGCCATCATGCCCGGCTAATTTTTTCTATATATTTTTAGTTGGCCAATTAATTTCTTTCTATTTATAATAGAGACAGGTCTCGCTCTTGCTCAGGCTGGTTTCGAACTCCTGACCTTGAGCAATCCGCCCGTCTCGGCCTCCCAGAGTGCTAGGATTACAGGCGTGAGCCACCGTGCCCAGCCTGTCATTGTTCTTATCTACACCCAGCTCCCCTCCCAACTGCCTGACTAGCTGGCACATGGAGACTTCAGACTCAACAGCACACCCCACAGGGGCAATGATGGGCATAGACCACTCCCCCCAGCTCCCACAAGTGCAAAGGCAGGACCCCTCCAGCCCTCATTCTGCATCACTCACAGGCGTTCTGCATCTTTGATCAAACCCCAACTGACACAAAATTATGTACTGACTGCCTCACAAAGAAGCTATAACTAACCAAACTTGGAATTTGTTGATAGAACAGGAGATCAAGTTTTAACTATGTATTGACTGAAGTGGTGGAAGAGGAACAAGAACTAAAAATGAGCCATGCACTGTGGCGCTTGCCTGTAGTCCCAGCTACTTGAGAGGCTGAGGTGGGAGGGTCATTGTTTAAGCCCTGGAGTTTGAGGCCAGCCTGGGCAACATAGTGAGACCCTGTCTCAATAAAAAAAAAAAAAGGAAGGAAGGAAGAAAAAAAAATGTCCTGTGGAGATGCATGGAAATGTATATTCTCTGCCCTGAAAAACAAAGCCTGAGTAACATTGACTTTGAATTCTGACAGTCAAGGGCCTGGCATGGTGGCTCATGCCTATAATCCTAGCACTCTTGGAGACCAAGGTGGGAGGACCACTTGAGGTCAGGAGTTCAAGACCAGCCTGAGCAAGAGTGAGACCCTATCTCTACAAAAACTAGAAAAATTAGCCGAGCATGGTGGCATGTGCCTATAGGGAGGCTGAGGCAGGAGGATCACTTGAGCTCAGGAGTTGGAGGTTGCAGTGAACTATGATGATACCACTGCACTCTAGCCCAGGTGACAGAACAAGACCCTGTCTCAAACAAAAAAAAAAAAAAAAAAAATTCTGACACTCAAATATCCTGCCTGTTTTTTAAATAGGAAGCATTATTTCAAATGTTTAATCATTTATCTATTCAACCAATTATGTATTGTTTACCTCTCTGTGTCTTCCCGTACACTGTGCCCCAACTGGACTCAAACACACAGTAAGTTAGCTCAGGAAAATTGCTCAGGCGTTTTCCTTCTTCCCACCCAAGCCTGGACTCCATTCTCCTTTCACTTTAATTTTATCTCTCAAGCTCCAAGCTCTAGGTTCTAAAGACCTGATCCAGCTCCCTGCCTTTGGAACCCTGAATGAACACAAAATGTTAGTAAGTTGCCCTCAAATTAAGAGCATACCATTTCCACAAGCACGGGAGAGAAGTCCCAACTCTGAGGCTTCGGCAGCTCAGGGAAGAATAATGACACATCTCCTGGACTCCACTGGTGCTTGACAGACAGAGCTGCTGAGCAGTGCCTAAGAATGCATTTCGGAACCTGATAAATAACATAAACAACTCCTCTAGTTAAACACACAGGAAAAGAATTACTGAAGATATTTCTGTTATAAATAAATACAACAACACATCTTTTTGACAGCTTATGGCACTGGAGATTTTTCTAGTAAGAAATAAAATTTGAAAGGACTACAGCAAAATCACCGCTGCCTCTGAAAGCTGTTCTGACTGCATTCCTACAAGACAAGTGTGGGCTTCTTAGGATTCTCTAGACAGGAGGATGGAACAAACCTGAAATATGTCGAGGCTTATCTAACAGGTATTATCCCAATACAATTGGAATAAGTTCCCATGTCCTCGCTATTTAAACAAATCCAATTGGAAAGTTTCTCATTCATGGTACTAAAACAATTCCTCTGGGATTCATCAGATTAATTAAGTAAACCAGAGATGAATTGTGTCTAGACATATTGTAGACCCATCCAAATTACTGTGATCCACCTCGGGATAGCCAAAGCCTGATGCCATGTAATCATAAGATGAGAGCAAAGTAGCAGAAAGCCCCAGCAATGGAGGGGACACAAGCAATATTTTTCAGGTATAACCTGTATAAAGGCAGGATCCACATGGTTCAGTCTCAGGGTGGTTCAGTAGTCAAAGGAATCCAGTCTGGAACAAGAAGGAATCTCAAAGACTCAAATTCTTTATTTGAAGTTCTTGGAAACTAGGAAGAGGAGACAAACACAGGGCACACAGCAACATTTATCAATGGTCCTTTCCCCTGCAGCTGTCTCGCTCATTCTGTTGCATTCGTCCCAGGCAACCCTCTCCTGAATTCCCCAGGCCTCTCTCTAAGCTGAGTGCCAAACTGTGTTTTCTCCTCTTGATTTCCTTTCTTATTTCCATCTCGATTATGGACATTGATACAACTCCTTTCTCAGTGATTAAAAATAAAAACACTTACTTTTTGGGAGGTGAAAGAAGGGAAAACACTGGGCAGACCATTATAGCATTAGTTTTTGTTACCTGGGGAGGGGAGGAAGCCTGCAGACATTCCCGCGGTAACTATCATTACCCCACTGAGCACCTTCTCTGTTATATAAAGATAAGAGAACTTAGTTTATACTGAGGCCAGGGACAGGGAACTCAATTCAGAAGCACAGATAAATCCAGGGCTACACAGTCATATAAAACCCATCTTTCAATCCTTTTTTGTTGGTTGACATATCATTTTGTTATCGTTAGAAAGTATATAGGATATTAAACAGCACATGTGTTTAAAGTTAAGATGAGGCAACATAAAAGTTGAACTAATAAATGCAACAAATAAAAATAACAATAAAATTATAAAGTATAAATACTGACATGTATACAATGATATTTCTTCATTTTAACAGTGTGAAATAAGTGTGGATAATAGAGACAATGTTAGGTCATTTGCAGAAGGTTTCAGATAAAAGAATTTTCTCTCTCATATGAAGGCTACACTCTAACTCCAGCATGGGAAAACATCACATAATATAATAAGCCTTATAAACCCCAGGGACTGTGCCAGCTCTTAGGGCCACATCAGTTTTCCAGAATCCAGTGAAGCCAGTTTTGTAATTTTTTTTTAAAGCAAAATGTTAATTAAAGTCTTGTTCTTGTACATCCACTCTCGGTCAGGCTTTTAGTTTCCTGACCACAGGAACCTAACAGCCAGAGTGGCATTTCTGGTGTGTATTCAGGCAGCTTTTTCCATCCGTGTTTCCGTAAAGGCCTCCCTTTACATAAAGCTCATGTATGCCTCTGTGAACCACTTGAGCCAGGGCAAGATGTACAGTCTTTGGGAGTAAACAAGATGCCACTCTCCCCCACCAACCTATCCCCTAAAACTGTTCGGCACACTGGACTGCTTTAAAGGCCCACAGCTCTGCCCAGCAAACCAAATGACAGAGCCCTGCAGCCTTCAGACAGAGACTTCATCCTCAAGCCAGACAAGGACTTCATCCTGATGGGAAAGTGACGAGAAGGAGAAAAGGCAATAACAATGTGCGCGCGCGCGCGCACACACACACACACACACACACACACAGTTGACAGGCCCAGGATTCTAAAATCACAGTGTGAATTATCTTGACCCAAGCCACATTCTCTGGTTATTTGCTTATCTAAGCAGAGTTTATCCTAAGGTCAAGAGTCTTTTTGTTTTTATTTTTAAATTATAGGATATTATGCTTTGCTAAATGGCATCATGGAATGAAGACAGCACTGGCGATACTACTAATTACGCGAACTTGAGAAAGCCACTTACGTGTTCAGAGCTTCAGTTTCCTCATCTGAAAATTGGAGATGATAAAACCTACGTTGTAGGATTTTCATGAATATTAAATAAACTAATATATTCAAAGCAACTGGCCAGAAGTGGTAACAAGCAAGAGTAGAATTTGTAGCCCAGGAGTTGAAGGTTGCAGTGAACTACAATGATGCCACTGCACTCTACCCAGAGTGACCAAACTAGATTCTATCTCAAAAAAAAAAAAAGAGTGTAGAATTTGGAAGAAAGATTTGCTTGACTCTAACAGATGTTCTCTAAAGGTGAAAAATGAGGCTGGTGAGACAGGTAGCTGGTTGATGCCAGGCTTTGAGACCACCTGCCTGTGAAGTCTGATTTTGGAATGTCAGGCTCTGAGAAGGCTAAGGGGACAGGTAGTGACAATGCCACATCTTATAGTATGGTCTGCAAGGATGCCTGTAAAATGCTTATATAAAGCCATTAAAAATTCCCCTGCAGATAGATCTCTTCCTGGACTCCTTCCCACCAATGAGCTGCTACACATCCAAGGCAAACAAAGACACAGCTCTGGAGCACAAAGGAGCTGCCCAGCGAGCCCAGCAGTTTTCCCCATGGGGAAAACGTGCCTCCAGACTGGCTCGGCCGAACTAACTAGAAACCAGACTGTGTTGACTGAACAAGTTGAGGAAGATTTGCCTGTAGCTTTGGAAAAATTACATCAGCTTTTGGCATTTTCAATATTCAATTGTTTACCTTAAAAAGTCTCTTGCCATTAATTTCTAGGTTGAATAAACTAGCCTATTTCCAGCTGGGATTAATTTGTAATAAAAATGTTCCAGCGTCCATTTATTTTCTCGTCTATAAAATGGACCGAGACATCTTTAAGGTTCCTCCTGGGCTCTGAGAACTACAGGACTTGGGGACAAACAAACCAGACAGCTGATTCTACTAAGGGCTTGACTGTCACCTGCGGTTTCTGCTCCGTCAAAGGAGGGAGGTTTAGCTGCCATTTAGACAAAGGAATGCAGTCCTTTGATTATTTCAGTGTCTGTTTTCACAGGCATTAGACCTGAACCCCTCAGCCAGCCGGTGAGACCTGACCGGACAGACCTCTCCTCCCATTCGAAAGTGGGCAGGGCTGCTGAGATACCGGACACCGGAGAGGTGGGGCCCCACCAGACATGGCTACAATTAAACTCCATCTTGTTGCTCACTGGGTGTGTGGCCTTGGTTAACCACAAACCCGCTTAAATGCCTCACTGGCAGTCCAGCTGAAAGCCATTGCTTCTGATCCAGCCCCTAAGGGACAGGATTAGAGAGTTACTTAAGATGTACGATACTGTGTTCCTAAAGCCCTGGCTGCAACCCAGAGGGACTCCAGGCAAGATGGCTGATCCCGGCGACTTCACTCCTAGTGAAATCCAAGTGGCCCGGTGTCCTTGGGGTGGCGTGGCACGGAGAATGGCGAGTGAAACTGGAGCTGTCCTGGCAGTGAGCTGAGGTGCTCTGAGCAGGTGGCCAAGGAAGAAAGCCTTGGCTTTATTTAAAGGGGCGATTAAAGTTCAGGGAGGAAACGAAGCGTTGTTATTCTTAATTTTTCACATTCTCCCTGACCCCAACCTCCGTTCCACAAATAGCCCGGGACACCGTTTGCTGCCAGCGAAGTCTATGGATACCTCTGGAAAGCTATGAATGATTTACAAGCTGGGTCAATAATTAAGTTGCCCAGGAATGTGTACGAGACATAGCCGGCCTTAACTCTTTAAATCTCAGAGGACAAGCTCCCCAGCCTGGCAAGAGAATAATGGCTGGAAACCGAACAAAATCTCCACACAGCTTTGAAATGCTTCAAGGCAGTAAAATGTTTCAATCTATTATTTGGGAAAGGATGCTGAATAGATTGTGTTTCCCATCCTGGTCTGTGATTATTTCTGGGACAAAAGAAACACAGTGTATGGGATCAAGTACCCAAGCCCACAGCTTCTATTGCAGCTCTACTCCGGCAGGCTGGGTGATTTTGAGGGGGGCCTTTCCCTGGGGCTGGCTGTAGCTCCCTCAAGGACCTCCTCGCTGGAGATTTTAACCAACAGTGGATCCAGATGGTGCCTAAGGGAGAAATCACCGTTCATTTGGGAGAGGGGAGTTTATTTTAAAGCAGCCTCTTTGTGCCTGACCTAGGGAGGGACAGCCCCAGGGGTCTATACTAGTTAAAGGGACGAAGATAAAACCCCTGAAAGAGTTAATAACGTGAGACTGTGCATATGTGTAGACTGGAGAAGTAGATATAAGAAAGTCGCCACAGCTTGAGAAAGGCTCGCAGGCTGGGAAGGACTGGGCCTGGGCCTGAATGCCAGTGGGAAAGGGGCAGGACACCTCAGGGAGAGACAGTCATTCCAGGACAAGCCTTTGCTGAGTCCTGCCGTCCACGTGCAGACAGGGGGCAGGCGCGGGGGATACACCAGCCACAGAGGATAGTGCCTATTGGGGGCTGAATTGTGTGCCCCCCAGAACGTATATGTTGAAGCCCTAACCCCCAGTACCTGGGAATGTGGCTGTCGTTGGAGACAGGGCCTTCAGAGAGGTGATTACGTTAAAATAAGGCCGTTGGGGGGCCCTAATCCAATCTGACTGCTGTCCTTGTAAGAAGAGGAAATTTGGACACACAAAGACACCAGAGATGCATGTGCACAGAGGCAAGACCATGTGTGGACACAGTGAGAAGGCAGCTGTCTGCAAGCCAAAACGAGAGGCCTCAGGAGAAGCCAACCCTGCTTCTTGACCCCTTGATGGGGATTTCTGGCCTCCAGAACCATAGGAAAATTAATTTCTGTTGTTTGAGCTGCCCAGTCTGCAGTATTTTGTTATGGCAGCCTGAGCAGATTGCTACAGTGCCCCTGCCTGCCCAGGGCTTGAGTCTGTTGAGGAGGATGTACAACGTTGGTACATTAATGGCACCTGTGCAGGGCACTAGGCAGGGCGAGGCCAAGGTGCTTTGGGAGGATCCAATCAGCAGAGCTGGGTGGAGGGAGCACTCTGAGCCCTGGAGAGCGACCTGAAGGAGAGACAGCCAGGAAAGCAGGTGGACCTGAGCACAACTGAGTGGTGGGGAATGAGACTAACAGCCAGAACCCCAGATCAGAGGACCCTCAGATGAGCAGGATATTCATGCTCAATCTCCGAGGCAAGGTGGAGCTAATTTAGGTTTCTAAGTGGAGGAATGGTCCAAGGAGAGCAATGCTTTAGGGAGATTTTTCATGCAAGCACGTACTGAACAAGTGCAGGGCGCTCAAGGTTCAGGGAAGAGGGCTGGACCAGGTGGCAGCTGGCTGTGGAGGGAGGGAAGAGGCTGCCCACAGAAAGCATTTTGAAAGTGTCAGATCTTAGTGACTGATGGATAACTTTTCAAGTTATCTTGTCCCTGTAGCAGCCTTCGGGGATGCTCCTGACCTACAGGAAGGCTCTTGCAGAGTCAGGAGGTTGCCATGGCACCCAGCTTTGTGTGAAGGGCATAAAGACCAGAAGGCGAATTCATCTTGTAGCCTTCCTTCTCCATCCCCACGGGGCACACCGCTGACACTCACAGAGTTTCCCTAATCCGCACAGTGGATGTCATCAGAATGGTGCCAGGAAGGCATTTGATTGCAGCTTTGAGACTCAGTAAGAAAGTAACACCTGGATACGTAAAGCCATATTGCAGATTTCTCTCTGAGGGTTGCTGACTTCTGGCTGCCTTTTCAGCTGTTCGCAGCAGGGTGTGAGGGGAGGGGATGTTGGTAAAAGAACTTCCCAAACTTCCCTGAGAAGGGACTTTAATGTCGGACAGGCAGGAGCAGGACAGTAGTTGCTTAGATCTGCTGGGAAGGAAATAAAAATATGGACAACACTGGGACTAAGGTTCCAGAATGCCTGCTGGCAGCGAAAGCCCATTGACTCACAGAAGCAACCAGATAGAGAAAGCTGTAAGTAGATCCTGCTCGTCAGGTGCTAGATGAAGCTTGTCTCCAGTACTAAGGAGAGGGTATGGCAAGCCCCTGGTCACAAAACCATGTTTCCAAGAGCCAGATTTCACAATGGCAGCCAGCTGCGGAGGCCAGAGCTCGCAGTGAGGTGCAGACAGAATACCAGCCCTCCAGCCGTGGTACGCCACCAGGCGCGTTTACCATCCATCACCAGCCGAGGGTTGACGCCGAGATCAGGTTAGAGGCACTGCTCTCGGAGAGGCCTACATTTGAAGCACTAGGCGAAAGCTGATATAAGCACATGTAGTAATAAAACACAGGGCGGGAGAATCCACAGAAAATCCTGGCACAGCATTATGAGGATACAACATGCCGATACTCTTCAGGGGGAAGAGTATTTTTAAAGAGTGGACAATTTTAGTAAATTATTTGTGCATAGCTGGCAGAATTTATTATTTTTTCAAAGTCTCTTTTAGAACCATATAGCTGGCCAGGTGCAGTGGCTCATACCTGTAATCCTTAATCCTAACACTTTGGGAGGCTGAGGCAGGAGGATCACTTGAGGCTAGGAGTTCAAAACCAGCCTGAGCAAGAGCAACACCCCATCTCTACAAAAAATAGAAAAATCAGCCAGTCATGGTGGCATGTGCCTGTAGTCCCAGCTACTCAGGAGGCTGAGGCAGGAGGATCACTTAAGCCCAAGAGTTTGAAGTTGTGGTGAGCTGTGATGATGCCACTGTACTCTACCTGGGGCAACAGACTCTGCTGTCTCAAAAAAAAAAGAACCATATGATATCAGGATGCTCCATTTACCCTGGATGGAAAAGCTGGTAAATTTTATTTTATAATCAAAGTGTGGTCTAAGGACCAGCTACATTGGCACCTCCCAGATGCCTGATACAATTGTAGAATCTCAGCCCCCAACCCAGACCTACTGAATCAGAAACTGCACTCAAACAAGATCCCTGGAAGTTTCACAGGCACATTAAAGTTTAAAAGGGACTACTTCGGAGCAAGTTAGACAAAAAGAAGAGCTGAGAAGACTTGAGTCGCTAAGAGCTGGCTAACGAGGGCCTCTGGGCCACAGTGAGATGGTTTAGGCAGTAATGAGGGATGCAGAGGAAGCAGCCAGGCTTCTACTGCGTGACTCAAGGACAGCACAGGGCCCCACCCTCCTAGGTGCTGCAGAACATTCTCAGCCTTTATCCACACAAGGCCAAGGCCTGAGTATAGATTATACAAAGGAAGTCTAAGCAATGTAAAAGGGAAAAAAATTGTTTTTCCAATTAACAGAGGATAATGAGCACTCCCTAAAAATTGTGCCTGGTATTATATGCCACACAAGTCATTTTTATTTTGCTTATTTTTCCAAAGAGGCTGCACCATGACTATCTAAGATAATTACTTTCCTTTCAGTCTGGTTGAGCAGCAGCTGTTCATGGTACCTATGATTCCACCTATAAGATCAGCAAGATGTAATAAACCAAGAAAGGGATTTTGAGTAGACAAAGCTGCGCTTGAATCCTGGCACGGACTCTGGGCAAGTCCCTTATTTCCTGAAATAGAGATAATAAACTATAAAATGCTCAATGCTAATTACAATGAATGATTCATTATTGGGTGGAAATATAGCAGCATAGCTTAGCCTGGCTTGACTACTAATGGCACCATTGTATGTCAAGTAGACTAAAGCTTTGAGAGGCATGTCCCAATGTCATACAACTAGAGAGTGACAAAGCTGGACTGGCAGGTGTCAGGTATGTCTGTCTCAAGAGTCCAGAAGATGGTCAAGCCTGATACCATCACCTTCGTGAGACCAAGGCGCTCTCTCCCTCCCAGAGCCTTCCACTCTGCCCCATAACTGATACTTTCACATCTTAAGACAAAATGAACCCAGGTTTACAAAGGGTACTCATCTACAATTTATGTTGGGGGAGTAATCATTTGTCTTACTACCCTTCTGACTGCAAAAGTCATTACTAATATTTTATTTTATTTTATTTATCTTTGGCAGTTTTTTAAAATTATTATGGGTACATAATAGTTGTCTATCTTTATGATTACTGATATTTAAAACTGTGGTCTGTATAGTCTTTGCTCTCCTTTGCTTCTCAATCATTTGATTTTTTTCATCCCCAAAAAAGCTAACTATTCATGTCAACAAGAAAAATCTCAAAATGAGCTGGTAAAACAAACACCCCATTGACTCTCAGACTACAAAATAACTAACCTTCTCTCTCTTTCCCTACCCTCCCTACCCCCTCCTCCCAGCTCTTTTATGTTAAGTGCTTCAGGCTCCCTCCCAGGCTGGAGAATAAGTATACCTTTAGCCTGGGTGAAACAGAGAAGGTTGAAACTGTAAGATTGAATAGATTTGAATTAATACAACTTTCTCTCAGACAAAAGCATTTAAGAGTTCAGCAAAGGTCAGGCATGCAGAGAATGCTGCATTTCCTGGTATCTTCTGATTAGCTTTTAAGATAATTAATGGAGCTGGGAGTATTGCTTGGGCAACTGCCGCATTCCTGGAGAGAAGCAGGAAGGACAGGGCTGAGAACGCTGAGCATTAACCCCGCTGGCTCACCAGCTTCTTGTGCATCTACAAATTCTTTCTCTGGCTCCAGCCACATCTGGGAGAGCCCAGGGTTAGGTGAACAGCAATCTCCAGCACTGTGCATGCATTACCCTTAACTATGCATCACACCCCTTTCCTGGGGGAGAATTTGCCATCCCCATTTCAATAAGGGAGATATTGCTGCACACACACAGTCCTCAAAACAATCCAATGTGGCAGCTACTATTATTTTCCCATTTTGTACATGAGGAAACTGAGGGTCTAGACAGACCTAGTAATTTTCCCAATAGCACATAGTAAATATTAGGGCTGAAATTAAACCCAAATCTGCCAGACTGCAGAGTCAGAGCTATAGCAAGAGGTAATATTCCTGCTTCATCTCACTTTCTTGTTTTACATCTACATTTCCATAATGGCAAGGTAGCAGAGAGAAGCACAGATCATCACAACGAACAGTCATATGTGTCCCCAGTAACCACTAGGCTTCTTTTTGACCATCTGGCTGGCCAAGCAGCCAACCAGTTACTACTAAAATAAATATTCAACCAACTCTGGTTTCTTTCTATCTTTCCTCAGACTGTGAACTCCTGAGTAAGGATCATATTTTTTCATTTGTATAACCCTCCCAACATTGACACATTGTAATAGAGAAAAATTGGCATTTGCTGGGTATTTACCATGGGCTACGTCAGCTATGTAGCACACAGACTGCCCCTACCCCTCCCACAGCCCACCAGACATCATTAATCAATCATAATACTCTTCCCTAGCAAGGTCAAAAAGAGATTCAGGATCCTTCTTAACACAATACTTCAGACAGCTACTATGAGCCAATCAGAGTTGATACACTAAATGAAATCTATTTACTTTTATTTGTCTAAATTCTGCATTAGGTACTTTTCCATGGTCCTTGGTAAATGAATATTCCTACCAAGTTTGAGTTATGAGGTTGCCCAGAGAAAGAAAAAGCAATCATAACACAAAAATATTTGGTAAAGAAACTGACCACTCTTCTATTTCACCCCTCCTCTGCCATCACTTCCTTCCCTTTTTAGACTAGCCAGGACCCTTGAAGTAATGAATTATGCTTTTTGTCAATTGTTTTGCATAGTACATGTGCAAAAATACAAAGAGATGGAAAATCTTGGGAAATATAAACTTTTTGGAAAGTTTAAAGTCTCAGATCAGACAGGTGAAGCCATTAACAAATGAGAGTCTGGGAAAGTTACACCAGTTAACAATTGAAAAAGAGAAAATTCAAGGATGATGACAAGATAGATGCTTCAAAAGAGATCATTTGAATATCAAAGGATTGAACTGAATCCCTTGGGAAAATTGATAAAGCTCTGGAATATTTTTGCAAAGAAATGACCTTGTTTATGCATGTACTGTGAAAATCAAACATACAGTTAAGGATTGTACCATACTCCTGTACAAGTTTGTCAGAAAACAATTATGCCAGGAAAATTAGTCAAAACTCCAATTGTCAACATTTTGGGTTTGTTTTAAGAATCAGGGCAAGATGTGACTATAACTTATTTTATTTCAAAATAGAGAAAACAAAATTATTTCCATACACGAGATGAAACTAATGTTGCATTTTTCAAGTTAAAATCCCAATAGAAACTTTCCTCGCTGTTTCCTGAGACATGTGGTCCACATGTCTCACACAGGACACGAGTGAACAGATGTCACCCAGAACCATCATCCCCACATAATGAGGGCCTCCCATGTATCATTTATTTTTACAGACCCATGACCAGGTAGGTCATCTGGGCTTGGTTTTACAGTTGAAGAAACTGAGGCCAAGAGGACACAACCGGCGAGAGCCATGTCACCCTGTCTCCTGCAGCCCAGCTCTGTCCCATCAGCTGATTGCCAGAGGATGATAACTGTCTATTGAAGGAAGCAGGGAGTGACTGGAGCAATTAACCCATTGGCGAGGACCACCTACCCATCCACCAGGAAAAGAGGAATTCCCACCAAGGCAGCCCTGGGTAGCCTCTCAGTGCCTATCCCTTCACCGCATCCTCCGGCTGGCCCGGGGACCAGGGACTCCTCCATCTCTCTCTAAATCTCACTCCCAGTTCTGCTCCGACTCTCAGGGCCTTTTCAGGGGGCCCCCAGTGAGTGAGGCCTCTTCTGGCCTGCCCCTGCCCCCTGCTCCCTCTGCCTCTCTCCCCAGAATATCACTTTCCCTCGACCGTTGGAAATGAACTCGATCCTTGTTCTACCCCTGTCCCACCCCCATCTTCTGCCAGGCAATTGGCGCCTAAAACCAGCTCATGCCCGTTTCCAGCCCGTGGGGAAGAGCCCTGCACATTGGCTGTAGCGAGAGATGTGGCCCTGGCTTTTGAGGTCTAACCCAGAAAAGCCAAGGGAGGCAGAGAGGGACATAGGTCAGGCAGGAGGAGGGAAGGGGAAGCCTCATCTGCCAACGTGGGGAGGGGGTGGTGAGTGGCCCAGCCCGAGGCAGGTCTCCACTTCTGCTCCAGTATGGAATTTAGAATTAATTCAGGGATTTGTTTGTTTAAGCAGGAAAAAAAACACCCTCAGTCTAAACATTTTTACAGAAGAACTGACTAGAGTTCCCAGAGAATCAGTGACTTGCTGAGGTCACACGCAAGTGAGAGCCAAGCCATGGCCCCCGAGACCCTGAGGATGGGTCAACTTAGCATGTTGGTAGTCATGTCTCTGACCGGCATGTGTCCACATCTAGTGAGGTACTAAATTCCTCAGTTCCCCACACGTGATAAGGGAAATGGTGAGACAGGGGTCACATTAATTTTGTGTAGAACTACCTATAAACAATACTTCACCAAGAATCCAAAAGAAGGTATGTGTCCCATCTCCTGACCCATCACATTTTTTTGCCTGTCACATCTCCCAAAAGGTTAGGTATTCCCGGAGGATTCCTCCTGAAATTCCTGGGCAGTATAGCTGAGTGGTTAAAACTGGAGGCATTGAGCCAGACAGAATAGAGCACAGCTCCATAACTTACTAGCTGTGTGACCACGGGCAGGTGAGCTAACCTCTCTGAGCCTCAGTTACCTCATCTGTGAAATGAAGATCATATTCCCCACTCCACAGAGCTGTGAGGTTTCAGTCAGCTAATGCGTGCAAAGTACCTAAAGTAAGGTTCAGAGGTAGACTGCCTTCTAGCCCGCCTCTCTAGGGTCTCATTCCTCCCAGTGTTAGTCCAGACCGTTAGCTGCGGATCGCGGTGGACACTGCAATGCTGACGGTCGGTAAACAGCAAGAGGCAGAAGGAGCCTAGCCGGGCTCCCATCGCCCCGCCCGCTATGTTCCCTCGAAACAGACGCGGGCCCAGCCCTCTGTGGACCCAGCAGCATGCTTTGCCCAGGCTCTGCTTCTTGTCCAGGCTGCCAAACAGAACTTCTCAGAAGTCTCAGGCCCCAAGTCGCGTTTCCAGATTGCCTCAAACCAGGCCCCACCAATCCCGTCAGCGCGGCCAGCGGAGGAGGCGGGGCTTTGGGCTGCCCAGCCGGGTGGTGACACGCCTGCCTCTAAGGCCAGGAAACAAGGTGCCTGGGTGAACACGCGCTGAGACCTGACTGCTAATCATAGTCAAACACAAGCACTGCGGCCCAGCAGGTAGGTTGGCGGGGCGGTGGGCCACAGGGGAGAGGAGACAGCAGGCTATAGCGTTTCACGGGACACAGACTGCTTTTAAAAGAGAGGTCCTGGTCTGTGTGCTTGGTTTTGTCACCCTCTACCAAGTGACTGTTTCGTTATCTGTAACAGGGGTTCTGAAAGTGTGGTCCAAGAACCCCTGGGGGAGATTGGGAGGTCAAAACTATTTTCATAAGAATACTAATATGTCATTTGTTCTTTCCACCCTTAATCTCTCACTAGTGTGCAGTGGAGTTTTCCAGAGGCTGTGCTCTGACGTCATTGGTGCTCTGATGGATGATGGAACGCGTTTGTGTTTTCCTGTGCTTTCAAATATTCTCAGCTTTAGTTTCTAATATGGTAAAACTCAATAAATAGAATCCATATACACGAAAGCTCTTTGGGGTCCAGCAGTAATTTTAAGAGCATAAAAGGGTCCTGGGCCCACGAGGCTCTTCTGACAAGGCCCTTTATTCCTCGGCCCTGGCCCACAGGATGAGCGATGAGCTTGGTACAGGCCGATGGGGTGCCTCTGCTGCCTGCAGGAGGCCGCCTCCTGGAATCTGAGTTTCATCTCCTTTGTCTCCAGAATGCTCCATGCCAAGAACGCACGCGCCTGGAGAGTGAGTCTGGGCTACACCCAGGGAACGTGAGGGAGCCACTGCTTTCTAAGTGGGGAAGGGAATGGCGGCCCAGGCAACCCATCCAACCGCAGCCAAGTGGAACATCCTGCAAGGCGGCAGCAAGGGTCGGCCAGAGGTGCCAGCACCTAAGGACGACACTGGGGCCTTGCTATTTACATACAGGTCACTTGGTGGGTCAATCCCACAATCACCACCCCGCCCCCCGGTAGCGGCCCTTTTTTGCTCCTGAGCTCAATAGCGAAGGAATAATTACTGGAAACACTTAGTGATTGGAGAGAAGGGGAGAGACCAACATCTGGAGGAGAAAATGGCCTCCTCAGCTAAGTTCTTTCACGTATTTATGACCAAGGATGCATGCAGAAGGTCAAGGGAGTACACAAGGACGTGGAAACTCAAGCAAGCACAGCTCTCTGCAGATAAGGAACAAGATATGTAGATAACACCTAATAATTCTTAGAACAAAGACTTAGCTGGGGGACAAAAGTCTGGGCCTTTGCTAACTGCTTTAGTAACTTCCGTACACGGTAAGCTGTGTTCAGCTGACCTTTGCACACGGCACAAGGAGCTTCCGGTAGGCGTTTCCGCCTGTCCCTTCATTCACTCTGCTCGTGTTCTTTCCATCCAACCATCCTTTCTTCTAGGCCCAGCTCCACAGCTCCCCCAAGCTCCTGGTTCTCTGGCAGTTGTGAATTCAGTGGGCAAGGCCCCAGGATGAACCTCTAAATTTAACCTCCAAGCCTGGGGGTTGCCCTATGGTCAGCCCCCCTTTTCCTCCCCATTTCTCTAGCTGCCCTCGCCATCCACACCAGCGCTATCCAGTAGAAACAGATGAGAGCCACTCGTGTGACTTAAAATTTTCTAGTAGCCCATTTTAAGAAGTCAAAAGAAACACGTAAAATTAATTTTAATAACATTTTATTTAACCTGTATGTCCAAGGCTGGGTGCGGTGGCTCATAATTGTAAATCCTAGCATTCTGGGAGGCTGAGATGGGAGGATTGCTCAAGGTCAGGAGTTCGAGACCAGCATGAGCAAGAGTGAGACCCCGTCTCAACTAAAAATAGAAAGAAATTAGCCAGACAACTGAAAATATATAGAAAAAATTAGCTGGGCATGGTGGCGCATGCCTGTAGTCCCAGCTACTTGGGAACCTGAGGCAGAAGGACCACTTGAGCCCAGGAGTTTGAGGTTGCTGTGAGCTAGGCTGATGCCACGGCACTCTAGCCCAGGCAACAGAGTGAGACTGTGTCTCAAAAATAAATAATAAATAAATAACCTATATGTCCAAAGTGTTATCATGTCAACCTATAATCAATATAAACAATTAATAATGAAATACTTTTATTCTTCTTTGTACTAAATCTTTGAAATCCAGTGTTTTTTAGACTTTCTATATGTCTCAATTTGGATATTACATTTTTATTAGAAAACTTGATCTGACAATAGATGTTATGAAATTTATACTTAAAAAAAAGTATATTGACATACCCAAGTTGTTCCAAGCATATTTAGAAGTATTCCAATGACTGAATCAAGTGCTTAAATATCAATTTTTAAGTTTAAATTAATTTAATTGAATTTAAATTTAGTTTTTTGGTTGCAGTAGCACATTTCAAGTGCTCAATAGCCACACATAGCTGGTGGCTAACATATTGGAGAGTGCAGGTCTATAAATAGACTGTCATCTCCTCAAACCCTGTCCACTCTTTATAATTAGCTATGTTTTGTAATTAAAATAAATGTATGAAAGCAACACATGTTCATTATTCAAAATGCAAACATCATAGAAATATAAGAAATAGGACAGAGCAAGAAGGTGCCATTGACAAACCAGGACATGGGCCCTCACCAGACACTAACTCTGTCAGCCCCTTGATTTTGGATTTCCCAGCCTCCAGAACTGCAATGAAGTTCTGTTGTTTACAGGCCACCCATTTTATGGTATTTTGTCACAGCCTCCCAAATGGACCAAGGCAGTGTCTAAAGCACACAGAGGCATACCTGTGTCCCTGTGACTGCCACATCAATGGCAGCACACCATACTCCTGCCATCATCTGCCTGCAGCTCTGTGCCTGGGCAGTGCCTCCCCATCACTGTGGGTTCATCCCACAGGCCACTTAACTAGACCCCTGTTGAAGGACACCAGGATAGTCTCTCCACCTTTTGCTACTTACAGACATGCTTTGGTGACTATGCCTGTGCAGCTAGCTGTCCTTTCACAGATGGGGGAGTACATAGCTATATCCTGCAGTATTTCTTCATGGAATGTGCACAATTTATTTAGTCAATTTGCTATTGAAAATCATTTAGGTGAGCTCTAATTTTGTGTATAACAAATAGTGCTGTCATGAACATCCCTGTACATAAATCTCTTAGAATAATTCCATGCAAAGAAATTGTTAGGTCAAAATGTATTTGAATTTTGAATTTTCATCAATATTGTCAATTTTCCCTCCAAAGAGCTTGCACTGACTTTCACTTCTTCCAACTGCATTTAAGGGTGCCTCTTCCCCTGCAGCCTCAGCTAGACTGTTTATTATAAAAACTTTGTGATCTTTGACAACCTGATAGGTGAAAAATATTAACTTGCTGTTAAGTTCTAATAGCATTTATTTAATTATTTATGCAATTGGCCATTTTTCTCTATTCTTCTAAGTCACCTGTCTGCCTCTAGCTGCCCATTGCCATGTCCTTTTTTCTTTCTTTCTTTGTTCTTTTTTTTTTTTTTAGTAGAGATGGGATCTCGCTCTATCACCCAGGCTGGAGTGCAGTGGCAGGATCATAGCTCACTGTAACCTCAAACTCCTGGCTCAAGCGATCCTCCTGCCTCAGCCTCCCAAGTAGCTGGAACTATAGGCATGTGCCACCACACCTAGCTAATTTTTCTATTTCTTTTGTACAGACAGGGTCTTTGCTCTTGCTCAGGCTGGTCTTGAACTACTGACCTCAAGTGACCCTCCCGCGTCATCCTCTCAAGGTGCTAGGATTACAGGCATGAGCCACTGCACCCAGCCTGGGAACAGTTCTTACCTTGGACATGTAAGCATGAGCTTCTTTCAGGCCTTCCTGGCTGTATTTCATCTGAGTCTCCCAGAAGTGATTTCATCCTGGTATCTGCAACTTTCACAGAGGCCCTCATTTTGAACTAAGCTCCTGCACTAGGCTCCAACAGATCACACTCAAAACCAAACTGGAGTTACTCACACTGAAGTGCCACGTCACCAAATAGAAACTGAGTTGTTATCTGACCTGCTGAGAAATTGGGAGAGAAAAACACCCTACTTTCCAAACAAGCCAGTTTCAATCATCAAATAATGACGTTTCCTCTGCTTTAATCTTCACCCAAAAAAGGTAACCTGAAGTAACCTGATATTAACTAATCAGTTACTTCTCTATTATCTTGTTTCCCTGTTCATGCCTTACAAAGTGGGTGACTGAAATGATTGACCAATCTGCTTTTTATTCTTTGTTTCTGCTTTCTTCACCCCTTTTCTGTCTATAAAACTAACCTCCTTCACTCAGTTCATTGAAACACTTTCTGTTTTATGGAAAGAAGTGTTGCTAGATCCTAGAATCTCAATAAAGCCAATAAAGGTTTAAAGACCTTTAAACTAGGTTTGTTGCTGGGCACAGTGACTCACACCTGTAATTCCAGGACTTTGGAGGCCGAAGCAGGAAGATTGCTTGAGGCCAGGAGTTCAAGATCAGCCTGGGCAACATAGTGAGGCTTCCATCTCTACAAAAAATAAAAAAAATTAGCCAGGCATGGTGGTGCACTCAGGAGGCTACTTGGCTACTCAGGAGGCTGAGGCAGGAGGATCACTTGAGCCCAGGAGTTTGAGGCTGCAGTGAGCTAGGATTGTACCACTGCACTCCAGCCTGGGCAACACAGTGAGATCCTGTCTCTAAAATAAATAAGTAAATAAATAAATAAACTAGGTTTGTTGTAATTCGTTCTTTTGATACACTTAAGTGTGTGACCCATCTGGACTTTATTTTGATCTGAGCAATAAGAAGCAAATGATACATTTTTAATGGAATTGGTTAATCATTTAACCAACACCATTTATTGAATAATCTGTCCTTTCCACACTGATTTGAAGCAGGTTTTTGTAGGCCTTGCCACAGGTCCACAACAGCATCACATCGGGGCCTAGAACTAGAGACACAGCCCACAGTGCACCAGTGGCACTCCTCTGGGTGTGCCCACGTTCGTGGTCAGCCTCCTCACTCTTAGGGAGCAGCCACCTCAGGCACCCGAGTGTCACCACCAACCTCAAATGACTCCAAGTGCTATTTGGCAGCCACAAATAAAACTCCTAACTAAAACATCATTTCAAAAATAAGCACAGTTAATAATGTAGGAAAAACAGTATATACAGTTCATTCACCAGTTTTGAAGCAAAAACACAAAGGAAAAAGAACCTGGAGGCATCATAAATAGAGAGGCCGCCAGCCAGGATGGGAAGCCAGAGACCTGGTCTCTTGCTCTCTCTGCCTTCCCTTTCTCATCTATGGAATATAGAAGTTGTGCTGGAAACCTCTGAGCTTCAGGGGCTTATTCAGCAATAGCAATCATCAAGATTCCAGAACTGCATTGAGTCTCTTTCCAAGGTTGATGTCTCAATTCCCATTGAGTCTTCGATGTGATTCTTCTGGGTGGCACTCAGGCCCTAAAGGTTCCTGGGACTGCAAAATGATGTCTCCCTCTTGTATTGTCATTCTTTTCAAAAGCCTTTTCAAAAATTTCTCATGAAACTAGCAGAGTCTCCCATCTTCCTGGGTCTTACCCTTTGAAAGAAACATAAATTAGAATGGCCGCCTCAACCTTAATATGATTCATATTTCAGCCAAGGCACTAGACTGGAAGACTCAAGCGTGTATGGTTCCGGGACAGCATTTGATGTTTGGGAAAAAGGAAATGCTGGTTCTATGTCTTGATACCAGAAAGAGACCACTTCCTAGCGACCTTCAATGCAGGCTGCGTGACCAAGCAAAGGATGCAGAAAGCGCAAATCCAAGTTACAGTTGTGTCCACCCTGCAGCAACCAAATCAGCAAGTTCTCAAAATAGTTAGTTCATAAGAAGTTTTGGAAAAATTACTGCTTGTTTGTTTGTAATAATTAGGATTGTTTTCTAGGTGTCCAGAAGTATACATCTGACACATAAGGGAGGCTGAAATTAGAAACCCAGGGCCTTGCTTTGACGAATCTTGGCTGAGAGTTTGTTTAAACAGTGGGTTGCACAGATAGAGATGGAATTTCAGAAGAGAAACGCAGATCTTAAATACTATCACCAGGTATGTGTGAGTGTCAGAGCAGGTGAAGGTTCACTTTAGACGTATGTGTTAGGACTTTACATTTTCGGGTGGGATAGAGAAGTAAAAGAAAAAATGCAAAGAACTGAGCCTCAATGTCTAGAGGCCTTGTTGCTAACGATCCAATGGCACATTCTGGTTGTCCACAAAGCTTCTGGATTTTGTGTTTGCGAATAAAATTCAGCACTCAAATACCTCCTGGTGTTGTACATTCTGTGGATGTGGAAAAATGTGTAATGACATATACTCAATATTATAGTATCATACAGGGTGGTTTCCCTGTCCTAAAAATCCTCTGTTCAATGTCTATTCGTCCCTCCCTCCCTCTAACTGCTGGAAACGGCTGATCTTTTTATTGTCTCCACAGTTTTGTCTTTTCCAGAATGTCATGTCATTGGAATTATACAGTGTGTTGTCTTTTCAGATTGGCTTCTTTCACTTAATAATATGCATTTGGGAGGCCGAGGCTGGAGGATCACTTGAGCCCAGGAGTTCAAGACCAGCCTGAGCAACAGCAAGATTCTGTCTCTACAAAAAATAGGAAAATTAGCCAGGCTTGGTGGTATGCACCTGTAGTCCCAGCTACTAGGAAGGCTGAGGCAGGAGGATCACTTGAGCCCAGGAGTTTGAGGTTGCTGTGAGATAAGACGACACCCTAGCTGGGGCAACAGAGCAAGACTCTGTCTCCAAAAAAAAAAAAAATTCATTTAAGTTTCCTCCATGTCTTTTTATGGCTTAACAGCTTGTTTCTTTTTAGCACTGAATAACATTCCATTGTCTAGATGTACTACCATTTATTTATCCATTTATCAACTGAAAGACATTTTGCTTGTTTCTAAGTTTTGGCAATTACGAATAAAGCTGCTATAAATGTTTATGTGCATGGTTTTTATGTAGACATAAGTTTTCAGTTTCTTTGGGTAAATACCATGGAACATGATTATTGGATTATATGTAAGAGATCAAAAGTAAGAGAATGTTTACTTTTGTAAGAAACTGCCAAACTGTCTTCCAAAGTGGCTATACCATTGTGTACTACCCCCAGCAATGAATGAGAGTTCCTGTTCTTCCACATTCTTGCAAGCATTTGCTGTTGTCAGTGTTCTAGATTTTGACAATTCTAACAGGTATTGGGTGGTATCTCATTGTTGTTTTAGTTTGTAATTTCCTGATGACTTATGATGTGAAGCTTCTTTTATTTTTATTTATTTATTTTTATTAATTTTTTTTGACAAATTTATTGAAGTATAATTTACATTTCATGCCATTACTCCATTTTAAGTGAACAATTTATTTATTTATTTTTGAAACAGAGTCTTACTCTGTTGCCGGGCTAGAGTGCCGTGGCATCAGCCTAGCTCACAGCAACCTCAAACTCCTGGGCTCAAGCAATCCTTCTGCCTCAGCCTCCCAAGTAGCTGGAACTACAAGCATGCACCACCATGCCCGGCTAATTTTTTCTACATATTTTTAGTTGACCAGTTAATTACTTTCTACTTTTAGTAGAGACGGGGTCTTGCTCTTGCTCAGGCTGGTTTCGAACTCCTGACCTTGAGCGATCTACCCGCCTCGGCCTCCCAGAG